>JAQZBX010047110.1:0-20578 GCA_029593785.1 Cabassous unicinctus | reverse complement strand
AATGAATTCTACTTAGGATACATTTTTAAAGATCTACACCTAGATACATCATAATCAAACTGTCAAAAGTCAAAATCAAATGAGATTTTATTATACACCAACTAGAATGGCTAAAATTAAAAAGACAAGGTGCAAAAGACTTAAATAGATATTTCTCCAGAGAAGAAATACAAATGGCCAAAAGCACATGAAAAAAAAAGTTCAATATCACTAGCTATTAAGGAAATGCAAATCAAAACGACAATGAGATATCATCTCAAACTGCATAGAATGGCCATTATTTAAATAAAAAAAAAAAAAAACAGAAAACAATAAGTGCTGGAGAGGATGTGGAGAAATACAAACACTCCTTCACTGTTGGTGGGAATGTCAAATGGTGCAGCCTCTGTGGAAAACAGCTTGGCATTTCCTCTGGAAGCTAAATATAGAACTGCCATATGATCCAGGAATTCCTCTACAAGGAATGTATCTAGAAGAACTGAAAACTATCCTACTTGCAAGGCTGTATTTATTTGATCCGATTCAAATGATGCAAACAGACATTTGCACATTGATGTTCATAGCAGTGTTACTCACAGTTGCCAAAAGATGGAAATAACCCAAGTGTCCATCAACCAATAAATGGATAAAAAAAATATGGCATATACATACAATGGAATATTATGCTGCTGTAAGAAGAAATGAAATTGGGGCACATATGATACCACAGATGAAACCTGAAGACATTAGGCTAAGTGAAATCAGCCAGACACAAAAGGACAAATATTGCACAGTCTCACCAATATGAACTAAATTTGAAGAATAAACACGTGGAGTTAAAACCTAGAGTACAGGTTATTAGGAGATAAGAGGAGGGCTGAGAAGAGTACTGATGCTTAATGTATGTAGAACTTTTAATTAACTTGACTGTAAAAATTTGGAAATGGATAGAGTTGATGGTAGCACTAAATAGTGAGTAGAACTAACACAGCTGGTTTATAAATGGGATTGTGGCTGAAAAGGTTAGTCTAGGGATGTAAATGGCAATTGAAAGAAAGTTTGAGAATAATTAGGGACTGAATAGCATAGTGAACCCAGAGGTGGATGAGAATTGTGGTTAATAGTACAAATACAAGAGTGTCCTTCTATGAACTAGAACAAATACACATCACTATTGCAAGGTGGAAAGAATGTGGAGAAGCATGGGAAAAATACAATTAATGTAACCCATGGACTATAGTGAACAGCAATACTGTAACATTCTTGCACCAATTCCAAAGATGTACTGTGTTATGAATAGGCGGGTATGGAAAATATATACCAAATGTATGCTATAGACCATAGTTAGTGATAATAGTATGATGATATTATCTCATAATCTGTAACAAATGTCCCACACCTGTGCAGGATTGTTTTGCAGGTTCACAACTTCTCTAAAGAAAATATATTAAAAAAAAAAAAAAAAAAAAAAGCAAGGTGCAAGACCACTGGAACTCTTATGCCTTACCGATGGAGATGCAAAATAGTACAACCACTTTGGAATACCAGTGCTCAATTTCTTAAAAATTAAACATATATTTACCATGTAACCTAGCAACTCCATTCTTCAGTATATACCCAGGAGAAATGAAAACAAACATATGACCTCACAAAGACTTACATTTGAATGTACATAGCAACTTTATTCATGATAGCCAAAAACTGCAAACAACCTAACTGTTCATCTACAAACAAATTGTGACATATCTGTACAATGAAATACTACACAGCAATATAAAGGAATAACCTACCGATAAATGCAACAACATGGATAAATCTTAAAAGCATAATAAATGAAAGAACTGAGAAATAAAAAGATTACATAGCATACGATTTAATTAGTTATATGAAAGTCTAGGAAAGGCAACACTATGGTGACAGAAAGCAGTTCAACCTTTGCCAAGGACAGTGGGTGGGGGAAGGGCTTTGACTGCAAAGGGACATGAAGGAACTTTTGGGGATGATGTAAATGATCTATATTAGGATTGCGGTATTAGTTACACAATTGTGTATATTTGTCAAAACTCATCAAATTACTTAAAATAGGTAAATTTTATTGTATATAAATTATACCTCAGTAAAGCTGATTAATATAAAAGATAAAAGAAAAAATAATAGAGCTATCCTATATCTTATATATGCATATATATACATGCACATACATATACACATATATGGAATTGGCTCACATGATTGTGGGGGCTGGCAAGTCCAAAATTTGTATGGCAGGCCAAAGGCTGGAAATTCCGATATGAGTTGGTGCCGCAGTCTTGAGTTTGAAATCCATAATGGATTCTGACAGGCTGGAAACTCAAAGAGGACTTGATGTTGTAGTCTTTAGACCTCAGTTATTTTCTCTTAAGGCCCTCAACTGATTGAATGAGGCCACCCACATTTTTGAGAGTAAGCTGCTTTCCTTAAAGTCAATTTATCGTAGATGCTAGACCTTCACAGCAACCTCTAGATTGGAGTTTAACAACTGGGCACCATAGACTAGCCAAGTTGACATATGAAATTAACCATAATACTGTCTCTCTTCCCCCATCCTCCAGACACATCAGCTTCTTTCAGTAACTCACTCATGACCAAGGTATTTAGCAAATCAGGGTCTTTGCACATGCTAAACCCTTTGCCTGTATGCTGTCTCCCCCATCCCTTCACATGGCTGGGTCATGCTCATATTTCAGGGCTCAGATAAACGCCACCTCCTCCAGGAGACCTTCCTTGACCACCTACCCAAAGTAGCCCTTCTTGATTGCTTTGCCTCTGCCCCAGCTTATTTCCCTCATAACATTTATGAACACCTCTTATAATTTTATTGTCTATGTACCTGCAGAATGTAAGTTTCCAGCTTTGTCAACAGTAATTCAGTGTTTTGCTTTTCTTTGTTGTGGTGAAGGGTATGAGAGGGGAAGAGAGTGTAGAAGCTTGTTACTACTAAAAAGTAACACACACTACTTTTATTCTCTAAACCTGTCTCAAGCACTTTTGCATCCCTGACTTTCCAAATTAAAATTTCCCAAGGGAGGTAGATTTAATGGGACTCCCTAGACTCTCACTTGGCTTGATTTGATGGGCTACAAATGTTCAGCCTGTCTCCGCATTGTTCAGCTGATCTGCTACTATGTCAGAATACCCAACATTAAAGTCCCTTTTTTTTTTTTTTTGGTCAAGATAAAATATCACTAGAAGGCCCTGTGGCAACACAAATAAATTCTATAGGGGTCAATAAAATATTCTGCCATGTAGATATAATTATTTATAGCACTCTCTTTTACTCCCCAGAGTAAACTAAATTTTACGGTCACCCATCAGGAAACATTGACACAGTGGCATGGAGAAGTAAGATTTGGTGGGGACCAAGGACAGGTGGGCTAGGAGGTGAGGCAGGTACATAAAGGCCAGAGGAGGTAGCAGGCATACAGGAAGACACAGGAATGGCAAATGGTGGGTAACAAGAGAGGCCCCAGGAAGGGAACAGGAGACGTCAAGACAAACACTGCTGCTTAACAATTTTGTCAGGTGCCCGTTCTGCCTGCAACACCCAAAACACAACATTTACCTTTCCTCGAGGTGAAGGTGATTAGCGCCAGATTTGTCCAGAGGAAAATTAATCTAGTTTAGCAATTTGTATTCAACCCACAACCCTCATTTATTTGAGAAAAGGAGTTAGGAGCTTCCGTTTGAACATTTAATCCTTTAGCTAGTTATTTTCCAACAGTGGCTGAAACCGTGCAGAGGGAAGTACTGAAGGATGGGCTGAAGGGGAAAGGCAGTCTCAGTACAAAATTCTGCCTAGAGAGCTCCAGTTTCTTGGTCTCTGTGGCAAAGTAAGTGCAATTCCCATTAACGCCTTCCTCATGGTTCCCAGGCCCGACAACCTCACCGTTAGCATTCTTAAACTGATCGACAGAGAAAAGTTTTTTAGATTTATCTTTCCCCTGAGCCTGGAGAAGATTCTCCTTACTGTCACCTCCAGCCATGGCTGTTGGCAGGGGATGTAAAACCTGGGGCCCATCATCCAGTAAAACGTTTTCGATAAATGTCTGCCAAAGAGCAGCCGAATGCGCCTTTTTGTTCCATTCCCTTCCACAACCCTCAAGAGCAAAAGCAGCCCTGCCCATGGCCTGTGCCATCCCTACACTCACCATACACCATGCAAAGGGGGAGCAAAAGAATGACGGTCTTCATGAACTGTAGAAACCTTTACCCAAAATATGTTCACTTGGCTGCCTTTTGGATCCCTCCAATTTTTTCTCCCTGGCTGGGCTTTTCCTCAGAATTGTTTTCCAAGTGGCAGCTTGTGTTTATTCTTCTGGGCTTTTGGAGAATGTAGGAAAAGGAAAAATCAACAAAGTGTAGTTATGCACACGGAAAACCATATGCTTCATAAAACTACATATGTGCTGTGTTTAAGATGTAAAGGAAGATATGCAAAAATAACCACCTGCCAACTTTCCAATCCATCTAGATTAGAAAATTCAAAAAGCCTATGTTCATATGCAAAAAAAAAAAAAAAAATACAGTGATGCCCTAAAATTTCACAGATTGTTAAAGCAGAAAGCAGAAAGAGATCATTCAAGGGTTGCAAATTCAAATTCCTACAGGAACCAGACAGGTAATGTAAATGAGAGAAGTGGGCCAGCTGGGACTGGGTAGAACTAGGAGTACAGGCTCTGCCTAGAAGAGTTCCTTTAGGCAATTGTCACAGGGGAACACAAGAAAGCCAGAGATCCACATTCTTATGTGAATTCCCCTGATTTTAAAATGTTATCGGGTCATTCAGATTTATTTAAAAACACTGAATAAGCCAAACAAAACACATCTACAATAAGATTTGCTCCATGGGCTTCTGCTTAGAGACCTTTGTTCTAGAATAATTCCTTAATTATTTAATAGATAAGAAGTTTGGGGTAAAGAAAGAAACTTTCTCAAAGTCACACTGATTGTGAGTACCAGAGGTAGGACCAGGGCTCTCCAAAATATGATTCCGGTATTTTTTCTCCTAATTCTGGTGTGGTACAGCCTGCTATAACTTGTGAGGTTTCATGGACAGGTATTCAGAAGATCAATTTGGTTGTGTTTTTGTCCTGTTTATATTTTGTCTGCCCCTCAAGATCCATTCTGCACCCTTCTTTACCCTGCTCTGTGTTTCAGGAGTCTGACTTCTATGGACAAGGTCAACAGGCTTCCTTGCCCTCTGGTTTCAGGTTGAGGTTAGCCAATGAGAGGCCCCAACAGATGATCAGAGGGAAGCTGAGAGGAGAGGAAATTGGTGTCTTTAGTCTCCCTGTTTCTTTCCTGCTTCCCTCCAGGAATGGCCCTAGTGCTGTTACGCAGCCCACTCCATGAAGCTTATTTCTCTGGGTCTCAGTAACCACACCTTCACCTTACCCCCTTCAGGTGTAGGGGTGGTAATGGTTCCCCATTGTTGTTAGGTCCAGGGCGCTGCATCATTCTTTGTTGAATTCTCCAAATACTCCCTTTATTAAAAATCTCTAAAATTGCCCAGTTGAAGGGAGGTGACCAATCATCCCAGTTTAACTGAGACTGTACTTTGTTTTGGCAATGAAAATTTTATATTCTGGGAAATCCATCAGTCCTGGAGCAAATCAGGACAGATGGCCAATCTATGTGTGTGTTCTATTTGTTTTTGTGTTTTGTTTTTTTCAAACCTGCTGGTTCTTTTATCATACTAGTCCTTCTTTATATCTTTAATAATTTCAAATATTCTTATTTTATAGTCTCTTACAGATAGATTTATTATTTCTGATTCTTGAGGGGTGCTGATTTCTGATTCTTTTGGCTACTCCTGCTGACTCTCCCTCATGGTAGTAATTTCCTTGTGGTATGTAAACATTTTTCCCCTGTGCAGGTCCTTTGTGTCCTAGGTTGTGAAACTATCCCAACAAAGCAGTTTTGCAATTGCTTCTGTTACATACTGGGGGCTCCACAGACCTGAGAAATTTGTGCTAATTTTTCAGTAGTTTACATTTTGACAACACACATGTATGTGGCACAGACTGGGGTTTCAGTTTCTTGCACATGACTCTCTCTATCCCCTTTTTCTGGGACCCTAGACAGGTGGCAAGTTTCCTTGCTTCTTTCCTGGACTGAAATGTGGAATTTTCTAGACACCATTCCATGGACAGTGCAAATTTTCAAGGCTCATGGCTTTATGCTGGAGCTCAGTTTTAGTTTCTCTACCTAGCAAGTGCTTAAGACCACACCCCCTGTACTTTAGTGGATGGTAAATCCCCAAACTTCAGCTCTTAAAATCTATATCTGGGCCTGGTATTTTCCTGAAATAGCTCTCTGTTACTGTCCTAGCTTTGAGTTCTCGCTTCATTTCTCACACCTGTGGACTTTTCTTTCTTCATGCCAGGGAGGTTTTTTTATTTTTTTTTAAATTCTATTTCCATTTTTCATTCAGCTTTTCTATAAGCTTAGTTTGTCATATTGCCAGAACCAAAGATCATTTGAAGCACTGAAGTTCATACCCACCATAAACTAGGTTCTGTGGTTCTGCTTCTGCTCTTGCACGGTCAGTAACAGAAGTCAGTTGACAAATTGAGGGCAAATGACAGGGAGTCTGAGGGAGCCATACTTGGGTGCCTAAATGAATATGAGTCACTTCTGATGTTAATCTAGTCTCATTTAAGGTGATTGGCACCAGGAGGCAAAGTGGAAATGAAATATTCATTGCCCATTCAATATTACCTAATTTGTATGTCCAAGTGTTGACAAAAGAGAAGGCTTTGCTGTCTACTTTATGAGTAATTGTAAATTAATATGCAACCCCCGCACCCATTCCAAGTGAGAAGAGAATCATTTGGATTTGCCAACTGTTCAACAACATGGCCTGGTTTCAAATGCAGATGTCACCCATCCTGTTTCCTACTGTTGGAAATTCATAGGGGATAGACAGACTTCTTAGGAGAAATGACTTTGGATAACATCATAGAATCTGGAATCTATGAACCGTAAATAATCAAGGTGAAAAGAAATGTAAAGATCACCTTCTAATTTGATAGATGAGGAAAATGAAGCCCAAAATGTTTCTCTTATTCTAGGTTTAGACATTTCTTCACACTCTTCTAAGCACCTTGCACGCTTCCCAAAAATAGTCATTTTGCTCCTGCAAGTTATTTTCTCTTCACATGTAGCTTGCTGGATTTTTTTTTTTTTTCAGTTGAAAAGTTGTATTGAACAGATCCTCGAACATTCAATATCTACACAGCTCAGCAGGCAGGACCAGAATGCTACCTCCATCAGCATGACTTACGGTCTAGGCAGATTTTTCTTCATTTGCTTAATGCATTGGGCCCTGCGGTTTCCTGGGGCTTGGTTAGAAAGGAAATGCTCAGGGCTTTGACACTGCAAATGTCAACTTGAAGTTCCAGACATTTCTCCAAGCACGTAGGCTCTCAGTACAAGAAAGAGGGCCCTTCAGCACCAAGCAGGTCCCTCTGACATTCCCCAGCCCTGGTCTATCTCTAGGGGTATTTAGCTCAAGACAAGAGCTGGGAATGGGGGGAAGTGGGGTCCTCTCTCTGAATCTAATTCCTTCACTCAACAACAAGGACAGGGGCCAATGGGAGAGGAAATTAGAGGATTAAGGCTATGTGGGTGTGAAGCATGAGAGAAAAGGCTTATTATAATTAGAAAAGGAAATGGTAATAATAGAATTAATAAATGTTGTTTATGTGCTTTGCATTCATTTTCTTATTTAGTCATTACCAAAAAAGCTGTGAGTTAAGTACCAATATTAATCTCATTTTACAGATGAGAAAATTGAAGCACAAAGCAGTCAAGGGGGAGGTTAAGCTGGTAAATGGCAGAACCAGAATTTGATCCAAGCATTCTGACCTTAGAGCCTCCAGTCTTAACCACTATGTATGTTTTGCCATATATTCTGGGGAGCACCATAATTCAAGCATGATGTTTATCTGTTCCTTTTGCTCTTTCTTAGGCCTGCTCTCTTCTTTTGCTTGCTTTACTTCCTGACATCTTGTGATACATAAAACAGTGGGTTAAGGGGAGTGGGTGTAACTCAGTGGTTGAGCACATGCTTCCCATGTATGAAGCCCTGGGTTCAATCCCCAGTACCTCCTAAAAAATAAAAATTAAAAAACAAAACACTGGGTTAAGCACTTTATGTGCATCCATTATCTCATTTATCCTCATAACCTGTGAGGTAGGTACTATTATTATCTGCATATTACTGATAAGAAAACCGAGGCTGAGGGAGGTTAAGTTACTTGCCCAAGGACAATAAATAGCCCAAGGGTAATAAATAGCAGACACTAGACTCAAACCCAGATTTTCTAATTGCAAAGTTTGAATTCTTATTGTTATGCAATGGACTTCAAACTAACCTGTACCTGGGGAATCTTTTGCCAATACCATGTTTTGTTTTGCCCGGGATCCAACCGTCCCTCCATGTGGTAAATGGATGCCCATATGGTAAATGGATGCGGAATCTCTTGAGCCACATCCATTTCCCTGGGGAATCTTTTAAGAAAACAAATTCCAGGGCTCCACTCCCAGATTCTGAATCAGTAGATCTGGGTAAAGCACAGGGATCTGAATTCTTAAGAAACTTTGGAGAAGACTCTGATGCAATTGCTTGAGGACATTGCTTTGCCAAACCTCTCATGTTATCACCTCTCTGACTATAACAGGTCAGGCATAAATTGATCAGTTGTTTTTTAGAGGTAAAAGGTAGTGTTGCTAAGTCTTCTCTCCTCTGCCTGTTAGGGTTATACAAACTCAGCAGGCTATATGCTAATGCTCACTGTATTTGTTCATTAGATTACAGGTGTCTCTTTCTCCTCTCACTGCATATCACACCGAGTGCCATAGTAGCTGTGTTAGTTGGAACATTTCTCATGGCAAGTGATGGAAACCTGATTAAAACAGACTTAAGCAAAAGAGAGACTTCATTGGCTTATTGAATTGAAAAGTCCAGGGGTAAATCTACCTTGAGGAGTGGTTTGATCGAAACATTCAAATGATGTTACCAGGAATTTGTCTGTCCATTTTTCAGTTTTGTTTTCCTCTATGTTGGCTTCATTCTCAGGTCCACGTTTCATTCTCAGGTCTACATTTCATTCTCAGGTCTGCACTCCCTGAAGAGCTGATGGCCACCAGCAACTTCAAACTTATGTTCATGTAGTTTTTAGTGATGATAGTGGAAAGAGACAGCCTCATTCTCCATTGTTTTTGGCAAAAGTCTTTTAATTAACTCCTCATCCTTAAACCAAATACTGTGACCAGAGGCATTGGAATACTCTGATTGGTTAACATTATCTAGTCTCCAACCCTGGTGGAGGAGGGTCAGCCCAAACCTACAGGGACCGAGAATGAGGGACAGGTGAAATGAATAAAGGGAATGGATAATTGGCAGGTAATGTATTGAAGTCCAGCACATTAGGGCAAGATGTCTTATTCCTGGAGCAGAGATGGCCACACCCCAATCTGTTCTTCTCTAAGGATGATGAGCCTTCAGGATTTTCCCACACCCATAACTGAGTTAGGCTAGTTCGAGAACCCTAACTTTCTTGTACCACTGAAAAAAAACAAACATACACTTGGCCTTTTACAAACATAATAGACTATATCACAGAATCTTAGGATTGAAAAGGACCTTATTGATCTTCTGGTCCAGTCACTTAATTTTGACATTAAAAAAAATCAACAGACTTACCCTTTTTGAGTTAGAGAATCAATAAACCA
This sequence comes from Cabassous unicinctus, assembly GCA_029593785.1. Classification (NCBI taxonomy): domain Eukaryota; kingdom Metazoa; phylum Chordata; class Mammalia; order Cingulata; family Chlamyphoridae; genus Cabassous; species Cabassous unicinctus. The sequence goes on along the minus strand of JAQZBX010047110.1, from coordinate 10,822 downwards.
TTTACTGTGCACACAAGTGAGGAGCATGTTTATGTCGAAACAGCACTAGAAGGTTTGGAGCCTTGGGTTCTAGTCCTGGGAGAAGGAGGCAAACCACTTAAGCAATATGGTTCTGACCTTCCTTTGGTGATTTAAGAGACTTTTCTCAGTGAAGTAATATCAGACTCAGAACTAGAACCCAAGTCCTCAAGCCTAGGACTCTTTCCAACATACTAGGTCTTCATCTTTCCAGTTCTTTGTGAAGCTCCTGTACTTTTTCCAGCTTGGTCCTACTTTCTTCCCTCTTTACTATGGTTATCCTTTTTTACCAATCAAGGGGTTGAGTCGTTCACGCAGCCTGCATTTATTGACTGTCTGCAGGACGCACATGACACCAAGGATGGTGGAAAGGCAGAGATAAGTGAGACCCAGTTGGGGTTTCTCTATTTTTCTTGGAAAATGCCACTTCCCTGCCAACAGCTCTTTTTGCCCCACTTTTGACTTTAGTCTCAACAGTTGGGAATTCTCACCAGCCTTTGCATCTCTCTAAATGCCCTCCTTCCTAGGAAGATTTTGTGAAGAGAGACTGACTACTCCTTCTCCCTTCTCTCCCACCCCACAGGCTCAGAGTAACCTTTCTCTGCTCATTTGGCACCACCTGACACCATACGTTAAAATATAATGGCAAGTGCTTAGCAAAAAGATGACGAGCTTTATTGGCAATTCAAAACAGGTTATTGGGCACCATCTGCCTTCCTTCAAATTAATGGGAAGAAGGAATGGATCCTTTGGGCTTTGTTTATTTTTAGATTATTGCAAAGGAACCCAGCAGGCTGCCTCTAGATCATGCTAATCCCCATGTTAAATGAGGCCGAAATATCATGAAGGACGATATGTGACTATAACCAGGTCTCTATTCACATGCTGTAGTTATAGGAAAAGCAGAATAAAGTGTTCCTGCCTCCCTGCCTTCATCTTGCTCCCCCGCTGCCCTAACCCACTAGGAAAAAAGCAAGTAGACCTATAACCCCAAGAAGGGAGGTGATTGAGACTTTGCTTGACTAATAGAAGTACAGCAAGAATATCTTGTCTCTTCCATAGCCCGTATCAAATTCAGGCCAAGTCAATGTTATATTTCACTTTTGATTTCTGTCCCTGAGGCAGATGAACTCCAGGAGAAAACCTCTCTGGACTTTGGATTTGACACATAATGGAAGGTTGATTCCACAGGGGTCAGGGAAAGGGACTGGGCACTAATGGGTCTCAAACTTGAGGGAGTGCATAGCTCCTCTAGAGCACTGTTAAAAAGACAGATTCAAGGGCCCTATTTCCAGAGACACAATTCAATGCATCTAGGATGGAAGCAGAGAATTTACTTTTTTTCTATTTTGAGAATTTACTTTTTTCAAAACCCTGGATAATTCTGATGCAGTTAGCTGGGGGCCTACCTTGAGATATTCCATGCTGTGCACCTCTCTCAAGCCTGATTTTCTACAACTGAATGCCTGACAGGTGTTGGCTCCGGAAGGCTCCAGTTAAAAAGGAAATAGGTTACCCGAGAGATGACCAATGACTCATTAGCAGCCATTATCCCATCTGCACGGATTTGTGAACAGATAAGTACACTGAAGGAAGAACATGAGACTGATAAGGGTTAATGGGCTAAAAAGGCCTGAACACCAGCCTCCTGAGAGCAAGAACAAAAGGAAAAATTGTAAAGGTTGGGAGTGGGGAGATGGGTGAAAACACTTAGCACCTAGGTCCTAGGGGGTTTGGAAGCAAGGAGGAAATACTGTCAGGAATAGAGGAAAAAGGAGGAGGAGGATGAAGGAGAGAGGTATAGAAGTCATGGAAAAGGATGGGGAAATCCCAAATATAATTTCTGCTACCCCACTCCCATTTTTTCTGAAGTATTTTCAGGATTAGAAGGAACACCAGGAAATGATTTTCACATCTGTGATATGGTAACAGGTATTTGGGGGTGGAAGTGGGGTGGTCTATGCTAACAATCTTTGTATTAATATATTAAAATTATCTTATTACTCTAATTTATTTTGGTTGGGCATTGTAAAGTATAAAAAGCAACTTGTGGTCATTTCTGGCAGCAATTATTTCATTTGGGAGCATTTTGTGTGATCTATTTTATTTAATGTATTATTTAGTGTATTATATTTCACAGGCTTCCAGTGGTGTCCTGTCAGCACCTCATAACTATAAAAGTATTTCGTTGTCAAATAAACTTGGGAAATGCTGAAATCCAAACCCGGCATTCCTTCTTCAAACCATCTTCTTTGCATACATCCAGTGATGGAGAACTCCATACCACCAGCAGGGGCAGCACAGTTTGCTGTTAGAAAACGCCACTGGGTAGAGCATTGTGGTTCTCAGGCATGTCAGAATAAGCGGTGGATTTGTGAACACAGCTTGCTGGGTCTTACCCCCAGAGTTTCTGACTCTGTAGGCATAGGGTGGGGCCTGAGAATTTGCACAAGGAACAATTTCCCAGGTGAGGTTGACTTGATTTCCTGTAATTTCCACTCCTTCTTCCCTAGTTCTCATTCCCAGCACGACAGCGCAAGTCTACTTCCATTTCCATCACACACGACTTGAAACCCTTAAGCCCAGCTTCCTTACTGCAGTGGAAGCACCACAAGGGCAGGGACTGGGCCAGCAAACTTTTCATTGCTTTAATCCCAGTGGCATAAACAGCGCTGGCAAGTGAGTGTGCCTGCAATAGAGATCTGTTGATTGACTGGCACAGAGTAATCGCTCCGTAAGTGTCACTCTTGATTTTTATTGTTAATTCCGAGGAATAAAAATCTCAAAAGACAGACCTTCTTTCTAGAGCGCTCCAGGATAAGCCACAAATGCACTCAGACCCTGTCTTCTATACTCTTTTTCAGACTGCAATATGGCCTAGAATCACATAAAGAATGTGTGTTTGTCCAGGGTCAGGGATTTCTGCAACCTTACATGTACAAGCCTGGCAGGGCTCATGTTACTCTACTACTCTTTAAAGAATTATCTCACCAAAAAAGAGTGAAGAGGTGGATATTTTCTCTAAAGAATCCTCTGAGTGGTGGAAAATAATGGAATTCAGCAATCAAATGTGAGATGAAAGAGAAAAAACAGTATCCCACAGTGGATTATGCTCCAGACATCCTGGTGGTAATTTAGCCTCCCATTAAGACCTCAGAGCTGGAAAAGAGCAAGAAAGCTGCTGCGCCAAGGGCCTGGTGTGTGAGCAGTAGCTTCTTATTCCTAGCCCTTCCCAGGGAACGAACCCACTGCAGCCTCATTCATCATTATTGGCGTTGCTAACAGGTGGCTCGGAGCTCCTCTGTCAGCAATGAACTGGTTTGCCCCTTGTTAGAGGAAGCACCCACAGGATTGTCACTGGTTTCCGAGCTTCCCCAGTCCCCAGCGGGGTCCAACAAATTCCGCTGGAGGTAGAAGAAAGAAAAGGCCTTTGAAATGAATAACTCTAAAAGCAACTCATTTTTGCCCTGAAGAACAAGTAGGGTATTTGAGAGTTAAATGGAAAACTTCCTTTTTAAAGCCCTTCCCAGCCTCAGGAACAAGTTTTTCCAAAGTGATCACAAGCTCATGTCTCAGCGAAGAGACAAAACTGAAGAAATTATTTCTATAATTACGATTAATTACAATCCCATAATTGCATTTAATCTCCACGTAGGAAGTTCACCAATTGGAAAGCGGCGTTGATCCTCTGTGTCTAAGCCAATTAGATATTTTGGTCCAATCCAGAATGGTTTCCCTGCCTTTGCCAGGATAAAATTGTGTTTAGAATTTTATTTTTATTGCCTCAAAGGCATCCCAGATTTTAACAGGACATTGGAAACCATCCATTTGTGGTGCATCTGCTCCAACAGGATCTGCATATTTAAAAAATCATTAAGAAGTTAATACTGAAAAACATTTCAACACTCTCCCTAAGATTGTTTTTTTTTTTTTTTTAAACATTCAAGTGTATAGATTTCCCTTAGAAAAATAAAAATGACCCCTTAACACCTTGGAATTTTGATCCAGATTGTCTGGGAGGGAAGAGATTAAAAGGGACATCTCAATATCAGACACTTCATTAATCAGAGCAACTTGATTTCCCATGACTGGTCTTCTAATTAAGCAGCGGGCAGAGCAGACTGTTGCTCTCTAGGATGAGGGGAGATCCCGCAGACCCTCGTGTCAGCCCTCCGGGGCTTGCAGAGGCCTCTGAATCTGACGGTTGAGGGCCCTGTGCCTAAAGAAATCACAGAAGACAGTGGGGCTCTGTCCCTTGCCTATCCTGTAAAGGGAAAGATTCTGTGTTCCCTCTGAACGTCACTTCCCTGAGGGTATGAAATGAATACAATACTCCCTACCCTGAATGTTTGCTGTGAGGAAGAGGGCTGTGGTATGCGCTGTTCTAGGTGCAGGACCCAGAGTTGATGCCCGAATAAAAACGGTTCATTTGTTTATTCAACCAAAAGTGAAGCATGAGAGTGAGCATAAACTATAGAGGCCCTGCTTTCCTGTCAGTTATAGTCTGATGGGAAAAACAGATATAAGTAAAAAAAAAAAAAAATCATACAAATTAATTTAAAATGGAGATCAGTGCATTAAGGGAAAGAAGGAATGTGATTCTGTGAGAAATCACAGCAGAGGAACTGCTAGAATGGTGGGGGTCGGAGGAGGGGGAAGGGATCAGGGTGGTGGGTAGGTGGAGAGCCATGGAAGATTGAACCAGGATCTGAAAAGTGAGAAAGGAGTGGGAGAGGAAGCCACATTCTCGGCCGAGAGAACAGCGGCAGAGACTCTGCGGGAGGCAGGGTTATATATATAGTTATATGTACAGCTATTTAGCTACATACGGTAGAGAGTGAATGACTGGAGGGATGGAAGAATGAATGAATGATAATTTAAAAGGAGAAGTGGACTTAGAGTTGATGAATGGTATATAAAATAGCCACCTGCCTTGGGCATTGCCAGGAGGGATCCCCTTTCTGAGAAGGGATTTTCCAGAAAACAAAAACAATTGACCTGCAGGTTTTCTGAAAAAAATGGAACACACCCTACAGGGTTGCTGATAAGCAACATCTAGTGATAAAACTAGTTTCAGCCCAGTAGAGAGAGCTTATCAGAATGGACAAGCACAGCATACTAATCAACTTATGTCTGCTCCCCACTTTGTAAGACCCCCAGTACGTAAAATGGAAACTTTATGCCAGCCAATCAGAACATTTCCTCACTAGCTTCCACATTCACCCTATATGAGCTTCCCTTTTCCTCTCCCTCAGCAGAGCTCCCTTCTACTTTTGATGGGGTGCTGCCCTATTCATGAATCTCTCAATAAAGCTGGAAGATCCTAAACTTAATGTTGTTGAAAGTTTTTCTTTCAACAGGAAGTATCTGGGATAGAAGCTCAACCCTGCTGGTTACTAGTTGTATCCCCTTGAGCAAATCATTTACTTAGGGTTTACTACATGCCAGGCACTGTGCTAAGTGCTTACATGATACATATCATTGAAACTTCACAGCCACCCAGTGAGCTGCACAAAATCATCAGCATCAGCATCAGCAGCATCAGCATCAGCATCATCTCCACTTTATGAGGATGAATCAGTGGCTTTGAAAGATTAATGTGCCTAATTTTACATAGCTAATAAATAATAAAGTTGGCATTTGAACCCCAGCAGCTGTCTCCAGAATCATCCTTCTTTGATGACTATGTCATTTGCTCTGTCTAGCCTGGAAGGTGGTTGCGAAGATGAAACCAACAGCTGTGAAAACCCAAGACCCATTTCAGCGTCATTCCAATTTCATTTCAACCAGTCAAGCTGGGACTTAGGAAGGCATTTTCTAATGGGACCCAGGGGCATGGGAACATACCAAAAGGTCTGTGATCCCAACTGAAATCATTTACAAAATTTTATGTGCATGGGCACATGGGGCATTTTTCTTGGGGTTAGATGCCCAAAATGTTTATGAACTTCTGGGAAGAGGAAACTTCTTTCCAAATTCTGATTCTATGAAGTTGACTCAGGACTATACAGGGCTCATTAAGGAGATATTTTTAATTTAATCTGGCCCCAAAGAGGAATCACCTGCTCACCAAAGCATTCAGGTGGGTGGTAATGTGCATGTCCCAGAGGCCTAGCCACAGCTGGGCTGCTTTAAAAGTTACTCCTGATGTACTCACTTTCCAAAATACTTTCTTACTTGACTATATAAATGTGTTTATTTAAAAGCCAAGTAACCTTGCGGGGGAAAAAAAAGAGTCTAAAACACATTAAACTCTGAACTATTTACATGCTACAAATTCTTTAGTCTTGGCCAATGCATGCTAAGAATGTTTTTGCAGAGTTGCACTAGTATTTCACATAAACATTTTCATGTATTGACATGGCCCACATACTTGTCATTTTAATAACCTGACATTATTCCATTCTAACATATTTTGATGCATTTAAGTAAAAAACAAACAAACAAAAAACAACCTCAATTTCAGACCCATGACTCCTTGATTTTTTCTTTAAAGATTTTAAAAGAAAACTGATATAAAAATGCTTGCAGTGTATAACTTAGTGATTTCAAGGCATGGGCTTTGGAATCTGACAGACTTTTTGTCCCATTTCTTTCTCTTACAACTATGCAGCATTTTCTTTAAGAGGGGTGAAAACATTCTTTTTCCAAGGTCACAGGAAAGGAGAAATAAGGAAGAGTCTGAACTGGCCACATATCAGTGTTAATCTACTTGCTGATACCAAGTTTGGGTGTCTGAAAAGAACATTTTCAGTCCTAAAATAGGGATGGCAACTTGGAGCTGGTGAACATGAATAAATATAGCCAGGGAATAAATCCACCCTCCGTGTCCCTGGCACAGTGCATCTGCTCAGCCACACTGTTCCCTGTCTCCCCACAAAGCAAGCCCTTCCGAGCCAAGTCAAACCCCCCACGCCCACCGCCACCACTTCCACCACCACCCGCTTCCAAACCAAATATTAGAACATGCAAGCTAGACAGAGCCATGGAGATGATCTCTTGTCTAACTAATTCACTTTATAGATCAGAAAACGGGAGGCTCAGGCAGGTGAAGTGAATTTCCAAAGGTTGCATAACTATCTAAGGGCAGAACTTGGATAGAACCTGGTTGCTCCTAACCACCAGACCTTGACACATGGATTTTATATAAAACCGTGAGCCTATTCTTTACTTAATTTTTAATTATGTTGCTTTCTTTTCTTTAACCAAAAATAAATTTTAAAGGAAACTTTGCATTACTAACCACTTATGAATGAGAAAGTATCATTTAACTTATATGGAAGATAGTTGTAAAAGTAAATGTCAAATCAATGATACACATACACACACACACACACACACACACACACACACACACATATATATATATATTTTTTTTTAGGAGGTACCAGGAATTGAACCGGGGACCTCGCACACGGGAGGCAAGCACTCAACCACCGAGCTACATCCACTCCCCAAAGCAATCATATTGAATTCCAGCCAAAATATATAGTGGTCTGGCAAAGATTCAGAGCCTGAAGCAAGGGCTCTCTTCCTCAAAAAGAAGATTAGCAAGGATTCAAAAGAAACTGAGCAAGGATGGACAACAACCACACTAAGATTCCACCAAACTAAGACTTTTCTCTTTAAGGATGGAAAAAGAATCAAAAGGGAATAACTGGGGTCAGGGATGTGAATTTGGAATTTATCGGCCTGCTCCACCCTGCTTTGTTTTACTTCCTGTTCTGCCTTACGCTGTCCTTTACTTGTCACCCACCTTAGAATAATCACTCGGAAGCCTCTTGCTTTCAGGTTAATTCTAAGCTCCAACAAAACCATTTGCTTCCTTTCACAATCTTGATGCTTTATTCATATCCTTGGCATTCCTGGGCAGTTATACTGTTCACAACCTGGTCTGCAGCTAATCTTAGCTGTCGTTTGCCTTGTGCATATGCATTATCTTATTCAACTCTCAACAATATCTTTTTAAGTTGGTACTGTTACAATACCCAAATGGGGAAACCGAGGCACAGGGAAAATTACTAAACTTGTCCAAGTCCTTGCTGGTAACCTGGAGTTGCCTGATTCCAAATCCTATGTTCTTAATCTTGTACTATACTGCTTCCCAGTCTAACTTTTTTTTTTTTCTCACTGTCTGCTCATTGTCTATTCATTGTCTGTTTGTTTTTTCCTTAGGAGGCACCATGAACCGAACCTGGGACCTCCCATGCAGGAGGCAGGTGCTCAACTTCTTGAGTCACATCCGCTCCCATCTAATTTCATTTTATTTTATTTGCTTCAAAAAGTATTTACTGAATACTTCTTATGATCCTTCAATGGTTTCCATACAGTCAGGTCAGGAAAAGAAGTCTATAACTTGGTCCTTTTCTTTGAGTTTTATATGTCCCTAACTAACATATCCAACACATATCTATTTACTCCTACCAAGTTGCAATCTCACTGAAGAACAAAGACATATGCATATGAAAAAATGAGCAAGTAAACTGGGTATGATTGAATACTGAAATGCACGAGAGCAATTGGTTGGAGTCACGGGCAGACCAGGAAGGAGATGCAGCATTGTTGGGGAAGGCACGTGGGAAGTCTGGCCCCTGCAAGGAGGAGGGCATTGCATGCACAGGGACAGTGTGAGCAAAGGGACAGGTGGGGCCAAGCACCAGGGCAACAAGAGGCTTTTTCTTAATACCTGATAAATTAACAACAACCACAAAATAGCCACAGGGCATCAGGGTCTTACACTACTTAGCTAAAAATTTCAGGAATCAGCTATAATAAACTCTCCAAAGAAAAAAGTTTCTCCACTCTTAAGAATGGCATTGGGTCAACGGGGGAGATTTCCCCAAGGATGCTTTAGATTTCAACTGTGTGCCTGAGAAAGCTCTGCAATCAGCCTGTCCTAGAATATCAAGTCAGAGGCAGGAAGCTTTCAGTCAGCCTCAATGTGGCAGCGGGTGAGGAAAAAAAAAAAATTAACTTATTAGGATTGCTCACCTCGGAAGCCTGGAGGTACACTAGCGAGGAAAGAGCTGGGAAAATAAGCCTTACTCCTTACAGTTAAGTGCAAAACGCTGTCGGTGACTTGGGGCTGGCTCATTATGGAACTATTTCAGCTAATCCTCCGCAGGCAACAATCCTCTTTTCAGGGACCATGGAAGCCTAGAGAAGGCCATTCCTTTCCCAGTCAGGTTTGAGGGAGAGGAGCCATTCATCTTTAATAAATCCCCAGGCTCCTGGGATTCTTCTCATTGTAGCGAGTGCTAATCAAGGCTGCATTTGCAGATCTCTGATTCAACCCCCTTCTGCCCCATCCTGATAACAATAGCAGCAACAACAAGGGAAATCCCCAACTGTCTTCTCTTCTCTATTATATGGTAAGTTTCTAGAATAGTCATGCAGATATTCACTTACCTATGTATTAATTCAATCAACAACCCAAGTGTCAATTGTACACACCTTCGTTTGAGCACCTAACACACTTTATTGCACTCACTTATTTTTCTTTGGGGTCAGGCCCTTACTGACATCCTCACACTCATCTTCCACTACCCCACACCTAACACTCTAAGCTCCAGCCACAGTGACTCTCCTTGCAGTTCCATCAGCTGGGCCTCCTCCCACCATAGGCTTTCCCACACACTAACTCCTCTGCATGGACATGGAACAAATATTCCTTTCCACCTCCCTCCTTCATCTGGTTAGCTTCTACTCATTCCTCAAATCTCAGCACAAGTCTCATCTTGCCTTCTCAAGCCCTACTCCCAGATCAGAGTCAGCTTCTAGAGTATAAGCAACTGTCTCCCCACTAGGCTATTAGGCAAGTATCTTGTTATTTTTGCCCTCTAGCACCTACCACAGTGCCTGGTCCAAAGTAAGCATTCAATATACATTTGCTGTCTGAAAGGATGGATGAATGAACAAATGTGGTCCTTTTCCCCAGAGTTCTATCAGATCCCTTGAAGGCAAAGGCAGTGCCTCCTGTTTCTAGTCTTAGCACAAAGCCTGGTATATGAGCACTTAGTAACTGTTTGTTGAATGAATGAATAAAATTTCCACGTGCTAGTCACCAATTTAAAGTACTAGGGAAGCGGGTGTGGCTCAATGGGTAGAGCTCCCGTTTACCATATGGGAGGCCCCGGGTTCGCTTCCCGGGGCCTCCTTGTGAGGGCAGGCCGGCCGGCCAGCGTGGCGCGGTGGGCTGATGCAGCAGAACCTCACAGCAAGGGGGAGATAAGCAGACACAGAAGAAACACACAGCGAATGGACACAGTAAAACACAAGCAGCAAGGGGGGGATAAATAAATAAATAAATAAATCTTTAAAAAAAATAAAAATAAAAAAAATAAAGTGCTATGGAGTACCGCAAACAAGCAAACAAGCAAACAAACAGCCAGGCAGGTAAGACTTAGTCCCAAACCTCTAGGAGCTTTCAGTAAAATAGAGGAAAGGGGGACAAGCACACAAATAGCCATAATACAGGGCACATCGAAAGAAGTGGCACAGGAGAAGCACAGACAAAGGGGCTACGGAAGTTCAGGGTAAGAGAATATCTCCTTTGAGGAAGGGGCAAGAAGTGGGGAGGGAGAGAGCAGGTGTATGGAGAAGGTGGCCCTGAGCTCAGCAGCAGTTCTAGTCTTTATGCAAAGGCATGTATCCAGTGCCTTGTTGTGCAGGGCTACTCCTAGGCTAAACTTGAGTAGACAAGGTGCCCGTCTGCTGTCACCCCATTTCTGAGTTCTTTTTCTGTTTCATGAAGGCTCAAAGCAGCAGAGCAGATCATTTAAAAGCCTACAGGAGTCAGTAATCT
>JAQZBX010047109.1:0-20568 GCA_029593785.1 Cabassous unicinctus | reverse complement strand
CATTTATTTAGGTCTTCTTAAATTTCTTTCAATAATTTTTTGTAGTTTTCTAGGTAAAAAGCCTTTTACATTTTTCCCCTTGATTTTTGATTCTTTTTTTCTTTTCTTTTTTGGAGGTAGCCAGGATCGAATCCAGGACCTTGTGTATGGGATTTTATTATTTATATATACAAAATAATACAGAATATTCTATATTATTTATAATATAGAATATGGAATGTGCTAGCCCTATTAGTTATCAAAACTATCAAGATCAAGAAGTAAAAGTCATGCCATACCTTAAGGGAGTGAATAATTTAGAGAAAAATATGCAAGTTTTCACCATTTCTTTATCAAAATTAAAATAGTCTTAAAATCTGCTTAAAGCACTGGAGGAAAAAACTTGTTTGATTTCAGAATTTTTTGTATTGGAGAGTTAATTAGTTCATTCATCCATTCAATAATTCATTCTCAGTTAGTCAATAAATATGTTTAGAGCATCTACCTTTCCTGAGTATTACTTTAAAAGCTGATTATACAAAGATGAATTATTCTGACATACCTATTATGCTTTTAAAGCAAATAGACAATAACTTGCTACAAAAATGTAAAATGATTATTGGGATTTAATATATATATATACACATTTTATAACATTTATTTTAAGAACATATATATATATATATATATATATGGTTTTTCTCTCTGTTTTTGCCTAAGGGTTTTATGATTTTAGCTCTTATGCTTTGGTCACTGGGCCATTTTGAGTTGTATTTTGTATATGGTGTGAGGTAGAGTTCAAACTTCATTCTTTTTCATGTGCATATCCAGTTTTCCCAGCTTCATTTACTGAAGAAACCATTCTTTCCCCCAATTAATTTACTTAGAACCCGTATCAAAAATCATTCTGCATAGATATATGGGTTTATTTCTGTACTCTTAATTTTATTCCATTGGTTATCTTTATGCCATTATATAACTGTTTTTATTACTATAGATTTACAGTAACTTTTGAAATCAGAAACTGGAAGTATGTGTCTTAATTATGGACCTCAATGAAATGCATATTTTTTATCTTATTCTGCATTCCTGTGGGTGTTTACTTCTGTAAATGTAACCTTTAAAGATGTTATTTTTAGTTAAGATGGGACCAAAATGAGTCAGGGTGTGCCTCAATCCAGATTACCAGTGTCAGCAGAAGGAATGTGGATGCAGTTAGAGAAAGCCACAGGGAGATGCCAAAAGGTACAGGTGAGTAGAAAACAGAAAAGGGAGAGAAATTGCTATGTGATAGGAGGCAGAAATATAAGCAAAGAAACTCGAAGAATTGTCTGCAATCCACTGCCTGAATGTATAGATCTTGTGCAGACAGCATTGCCTTGCAAATACCTTATTTGGGACTTGTACCTTCTGAAACCATGAGCCAATGTATTCTTGCTGTATAAGTCAACCAATTGTGTGATACTTGTCAGAGCTGCTTGACAGCTGTTTGAGACCTCCAAATTTTTTCTTCTTTATCAATATTGATTTTCTTATTCAAGTCCATTTGAAAAAGTTCATTGGAATTTAAGGATTGGCTTTTCAATTTCTGGAAAAATAGCTGATGGATTTTGATAGTTAAAACATTGAATCTGTATATCCCTTTGGGTGATACTGACATCTTAACAATGTGAAGTCTTCCTATCCATGAAAATGGGAGGTCTGGCAATTTATGTAATTTTAAATTATGCAATTTAATTTTTAGCAGCGTTTTGTAGGTGTTGGTGCACTAGTCCTTTGTCAGTCAGGAAAATAATTCTATCTATCCCCTAGCACTTTCAGGCAGAATAATGAGATAAGTATGACAAGATATTTAGCATAGTTCTGGGTACAATTAGACAGGAAAAAAATATTAACATTTACCCATTCATTTTTCTATTCAAGAAAAACAAAGATATCCAACTTTAACGAACCCCAAATGCAACAAATAAGAAATTTGCTTTAAACAAAAGAAAGGTCTAAACAATTTAAGGAAAAAGAGGCATAAGCTGGAAAGGAAAGGAAGTACAAACAGAGTAAAATAATGAGAAGAATCTGAACAAATAGAAGTCACCATAATGGGACAACACTAGTTTATTTTGGCAGAAGTAAAAACTCATGATTAAGTAAGGAGGGTTCAGTGCTCACTGAATAACACTTTAGAAGGAAGAGTATTGATGTATAAATCTGTTTTAGTAGCTACATAAGAATGATATGATAGAAATTGATGGGGAAAATACCAGGGTGCATGAAGTGTTTCCAACTGAAATATTGATATACCCAAAGATAATGGTAAATAGAGATTGAAGAGGAGGCTTCAAAAACAGGTAGCTGGAGATCACTCTCATTCAACAATTTCTTAAGTCAGCTTTCTTTTACTATTGGAAAAATTATCTGTATAATATCATATACTTATATAATATTTATCTCTATATATTTATCCAATATTTAAAATGGGTCTATCAGGGACTAAATAATTTAATAGCTTCATCAAACATTTCTAAGATCCTCAATGTGTTTCTGATGACTTGTATCTCTGAACTTTGATGCAAGAAAAACATTTAAGATCTGAAACTTTTCAGTATTTATTAACAAAAATTAACTAATTCTTAAGTGAAACATGTCACAAAGAGTGGCTCCTTAATAGCAAATGAAATTTTACAATCAAGTAATCTCTTTCAATTTTTCCCATTAAAAGATGAAAGCAACATAATAAATGGCACCAAAGAATCTCACCACTGTGACTGAAATCATTCTCCTGGTAGTCTTGTAGCACCCAGTGCTCCAAATTTCTCTTTTCTTTTAGTCCTGATGAGTTATGATCTGACCATGGCTTGGAATCTGGGCATCATCACCCTCACCAGGGCTGACTATCAACTTCATATCCCCATGAGTTTTTTTCTGTGATATTTGACTATCATCAACTTAGCACTTCTACCATCATTGCCCTTAAAATCCTGGTCAACTTAATGTGGGTTAAGAAGAAAAAACACTTACCTTATTTGTGGACGTGCAGCCCAACTTAGTGGATACTTAATTTTATATTGTGGCTGTAATGACCTAAGACTGCTATGTGGCTATTTGCAACACTTTATTCTACATGATATGTGTGTCCAGGCAGATCTGATTTCTTCCTCCAGTACCTGTACCATCTGACCTATGCATTGCCCTCTCTTGTGTGTTCTCTGTGTCATACTGCTCCTCGAGTTTAACCACCATTTTTATTGTGATAATGTCCCTTTGTTAGCATAACCTTGTTTTGCTATCTACATTCCAGAAACAGCAATGATCAACTTTTAGAGAAGTAATTTGTTATTTTCTATGATCATTGTTCTGATATCTTCTTCTACATTGTCCTTGCTATTTGTTCCTCAGAAAGAGGACAGAGTGTCTTTTCTATCTGTGCTTCTCACAGGATTGCTGTCTCTGTGTTCTATGCTACTCTTTCATTCATTTATTTGCATCCAAGTTCAATCCATTATTAGATAATGATAAAATATCCTGGATCTTTTATACCCTACTCATACCAATGCTGAGTCCTCTAATTACAGCCAAGAGAACAAGGATGTGAAGGATGCACTGAAGAGATTCCTGAATAACCCTTGCCATGCTTTCAAACGAATGCAAATTTAAGGGTTTTAATTTGTTCCTGAAAATCCTGCTATTGAATGAAGAGGTGAAAATGCCTACTTTTCCTTTAATCTCATTTTAAAGGGAAAAATCTTAATATATCTTATTCCAACACAAAATATCCAATCTTTTCAGATATAAAAATGTACCAATTTTAAAATTAAAACAAATATATGTCATAAACAATAATATGAAAGTAAATAAATACAGCCAAATTATGAAAGTGTGTAATTTATAAACATGGAACAGTTAGCAAGATCATTCTCTTTACCATTCATATCTCTAATTCAATGATTAAATGTTTTATTAATTTTTTTTCTTTTTTATTACACCACTTTCCCATCAATTTCATAATCTTTTGTGGGTCCATTGTTATCTTGCACTTCAAAGTCAATTTATGTCACAGAAAAAATAAAACTTCAAGGTCTGGTGAAGCAAGCTGACGCAAGAAGATTATGCAATGAGATGATGCAGTGAGATGATGAAATGAGGAGACACAGGGAGGAAGCACAATGAGAGATATGACAAGCAGGGAGCGGAGGTGGCTCAAGCAATTGAGCACCCCTTCCCACATGGGTGGTCTTGGGTTTTTTCCTGGTGTCCCCTAAAGAGCAGACATGGAGAGCAGACAGTGCTTACAAACAATGAGGGGTGGAGGAAGGAGAAATAAATAAATAAAACAAATCTTTAAAAAAATGCATTGAAATAGGACATATAGAAAAACATTCTGGGGAAAATAAAAAATCTAAAAGAATTTTATCTTTCATCCTTCTCATTCAGTCCAAGCAAACTGTTTATGTTCATCCTAATAGGTCATAAAAGTAAAATTTTTCCCATTTAATATTCTTATGCTAAATCTTGCATGGGGCACACATTGAAACTCTTCAAAAACATGAGATTAAGAAAAAGCAACACTTTCTCAAATTCAGAAGTATGTTAAGTGCCATTTTACAAACTTAAACCCAAATCTAAGTGACTGAAAGCCCATGCCATTTTCACTAATGATGCTTTTAGTAATTCTTTTGGATTTGAAAGTCTGTGATTTTATACCTCAATATTCAATATGCATCTCAATACT
Source organism: Cabassous unicinctus (assembly GCA_029593785.1). NCBI lineage: Eukaryota > Metazoa > Chordata > Mammalia > Cingulata > Chlamyphoridae > Cabassous > Cabassous unicinctus. The sequence continues at coordinate 15,863 of JAQZBX010047109.1, read as the reverse complement.
CTCTGGGTGTAAAGAACTTTATGTAGCATCAATAATTATAAAGAAGAAGCTAACACATGCTATGATTCTGTATTTTTAATATGCAAAATCTAGGAATTTTTAATTTCCAAAATGGAATTTTCTTATCCCCTAAGATCTATATAAATTTAGCTTAAACAGTATATCCTTCTCTCCAGAATTTCACAGATCCTAATTCCAGATGTCTGTCCTGCCATAAGCCTCTGAGCAAAGTAGAACTTTATATCATAATACTGGACTTCCTTATTCTGAGAGTAATTTAAGGACTTTCCCACAAAAGAATTCCCCCCTTGTCCTTCATTTCTATATTCCCATAACCATATACCATTTAAATGACTCATAGCTCCTTCTACTTTTCTCATTTTCCAGGCTTCATTTTCTTTCTAACATCTCCATCCCGAGGCAGAACATTTTATTTCTTTCTCTCCAAGAGAATTATTATTCTATGTAGCTTGAGGTCCTTTCAAAAATTATGATCCCTGTTGTCAATTTCTATTCCAAGCTGCTGTAATAGATCGTTTTTTTTCTCCTTACTGCTTATCAAGGCATTTCACAAGAAAAAAGGATTTTCTGGGCTGGAGTAGCTTTGTTGATACAGTAGTTGTTAAAAATATGTGTTAACTAAAATGTAAGCATCAAAAGGCCACCTTTTTCAAGAAAATAATTTAAGAAAATAAAAGTTTCCAAAATAAAGTTCAAAGACCTAATACAATACATGATTGAATATTAATGGTTAATATTTACTCAATCACAAAAAAATATTGATTTAGACACAGAATCATGAGATTGTATCATGTTATTTAGAACCTTTTATGAAATATATGTTAGAAACATTCATGTTCACATATGCATTCTTAAAATATTGCTTCTTGATCACAAAATTATCAACATGGTTGTCAAGAAACAGTTCTTTGTAAGGGTAACTTCTCTTCCTGTAACCACTTTTCTCATTCTTGCTTCTTCCCTCAGGCTGTGTCAACATTTCATCAACATGTTATTGTTTCTCAATTGACAAAGACAAATTATAAACCAGAAACCCATTTAGGAAAAACACACAGTGACTAAACGAATGACTCACAGTGAGTGTGATGCTGAGATAACACATAGAAGTCAGCTTAGAAATCAGCAACTTTGCCTTAGGTGACTGCAAGTGAGGATGAAAAAGAGTCTAGCCATGTTTCCAGGAGGCAGTGCCAAAAGATTTGGTAATCAGATAGCTTGTCTCAGCTATAGAGTGTGCATCTGTTCTGCGTGATTTCAGTAACTACTTTATTAGCATGATCCTAAATTGTCCATCTTATCTCTGCTAAAAATATGAAAATAATTACTAAAGATATATGAAAATTTTATGTTTATATATCTCTAAAAAAAAAAAATCCCTGAATATATTTGTTGCTATGGATTGTGCTTAACTGCATTTCAAATTTAGACCAGAATTTGAAAATTAAAAATATAATAATATATCAAGGCAAATAAGTAAAATTTATGTCTTTTTAAAAATATTTATTTTATTCATTTATTCCTCCACCCTCATTGTTTATGCTTGCTCTCTGCTCTCTGTGTCTGCTTGTTTTGTGCTCTTTGTGTCTGCTCGTCTTCTTTTTAGGAGGCACCGGAAACATAATCTGAGACCTCCCATGTGGGAGGGAGGCATCCAATTGCTTAAGCTACCTCTGGTCCCTGGTTGTTTTGTCTCTCATTATGATTCCATGTTGTGTCTCCTCATTGAATCATCTTGATGAGTCAGCTCATCATGTTGGCTTGCTGTTTGCTTGTCTTCTTTAGGCGGCACCGGCAACTGAACCTGGGACCTCTCATGTGGCAGGCAGGTGCCCAACTGCTTAAGCCACATCCACTTTCCTAAAATTTAGTTTTATCAATTTAAATCTGATTAAATTATTTTTCTAAGTCCTTGCCATATGTATATGTAGCACATAATGATAATTAGGATGTCAAAAGTCTGAAATCCTCAAACATTGATGGTGGAAAGTTCATTGAAATAGTAATCTTGACATGATCCATTAGAAATAAAATTTGTGTATTTGTCCTGAAGCAGGGATCCACTCTTGGATGTATTTCACAGAGATGTTCAATCATGGATTAGCAGAGAAAAACACACAAAGTTGTTAATTGTGGTGATATATGTAGAATTCAGTAATTAGGAACTAACTGAATGTTTGCTACGAAAAATGCATTTATTAAGAGGCAGTAGCTACAGAGTACAGCAATATAATATTATCATAATATTAGTGGAGATGAGAAGGCAGCATGTAATTGGTGTATATATAGTAAAATAAAATAAAAAAAAGTCTCAAAAACCTAGTTGTCAAAAACCTCAGATGTCAAAATGTAGTATGTTACAACATATGCATGCTCATTATAAGTTCTTTATTTTTACTTTATGAAATGTATGCCTTTTTATGGACCTATATCAACCTTCTTTGAAAAGCTGCCTACATAGGAAGGAGAAAAGTAAAATTGGGAATGAGGACTGATGATGATTATGAGAGATAGAAATAAGGTAAGATGAACTTAATTCAGTTTTGAGATTAAAGAAAGCAATAAAATAACGGCAATACACATGCTCATAATCTGTACTGTTTTTGAATATTTTAAAAACACTATAGGACATGCTAAAGAAATCTGCCTTCATCCTCAGACATAAATCTTGGAAGAAGCCATTGTGGAAAATGCTGAATATTGATATAATTTGGGGGAGATTAAAGTGTGTTTCAAACAAATAATCCAAATAAGTCAAGGAGTTTTAGAGGGGGTTGTACAAAATAACACAAGAAAGCAGAGAAATTGCATATAAAAGAATGTTTCTCGATAGGGAAATCAAAGGTACCCTGGATTATTAACAAAGTCCCAGTACATCATTTCCTGGTCTGATGCTTTGGTAATAATAACACATTACATTCAATTTTAAATAATTAGAATACATATTTCTCTGATGCATTCACCCAAAGACACAAAATCCTGACATTTTAAAATTTTTTTTTTACTTTTAAAGAAACTTTACATTACATAAATGTTACATAAAAAACATAGGGGATTCCCATATGCCCCCTCCCTTCCCCCTCCCACACTTTCTCACATTGACAACATCATTCATTAGCGTGGCACATTTGTTACAATTTTTGAATACATATTGAACCATTGCTACTAACTGTGGACTATAGATTACATTATAATTTACACTCTTCCTCATACAATTTTATAAGTTATGACAAAATGTATAATGGCCTATATCCATCATTGCAAAGTTATGCAGGACAATTGCAATGTCCTGAAAATGGCCCCATGTTACACCTATTCTTCTCTCTCCCTCCCCTCAGAATCTCTGGTGACCACTGCCTTTATATCAATGGTAAAAATTCTTCCATTGGTAGAATAATAGAAAGTTATAATAGAATAATAATGTCTACTTTAGTCCATTGGTCATTCCTCAATCATGAGAAATGTCATTCAAGATTTTCTTTCCTTTCTAACTTTCTTCCTCCCTAACCTTTAAAAGTGAGCAGTGTGATCTTAATTTAACCAATTTAGTAATCTCAATTAAGATTATTTGCATATGAAATATCTAGAATAGGTGAATTTTTAGAGACAGAAAATAAATTAGTGGTTACTTTTTCAAGTTGATATTAATGGTACATTGATGTTCAGGTTTTTGCATCTGTGTGTATAAAACGGCGGGTCACAAATAATGTTTATACCTTTTCATAAAACAGGGTTATGCAAACTTCCTAGTATGAGTTGCAGAGTAGTTTTCATTTTGTATAATCCAGAAGAATTTGTACAAAATATGCATGATCTCTTCCTTGAAAGTTCAGAAGCACTTGCCTTCAAAGCAAACTGAAGTGGCAAAGTACGAAAAATAAAGGTAGAGAAAATATAAGGCTAAAATTAAAATTTGACAATTCAAAATGTTTGACATACACTTGGCTGAACATGATATAAAGATAGAAGTATATCAATGAAATTTAAAATATAACAAAAATCCTCTATTCCATTCAATGCCTTGCCCATGTACATTTTAACAAGTAAAATTTGAGTACTTTGTATGAGGCATGAAATACCCACCTCCCCATATTGCCTATTACTTTTGCTTTAACTTTTCACCGTAATAATTTATATCATGATACTATATCATGTGCTAGCTCTTGAGGCATTTGAGGTAGACCGCCTACATTAGAGGTTCATTTTACTTAACTGGATAAGTATATTTGTAGTAGTTTAGTGGATAATTTTAGATGGTAGAATAATAAATACATTTTAATAATTTTGTATTTTTCTTAAAGTATATTGTAGAATTATAAGAAATGTTAAACCTTTTCATATCAAAGCCATTGAGGGAATGTCTACTAATATTTCTTTCTTAAACTGAATAAAATATAGTTGTAGGGCTTATTTGGTATTTTCCACAGCAAAATTAGGAAGGTTATATATAAATATTGAAGTTTTGGATACATAATTATAATGTGAATTAAGTGCATTATAGTAGGTATTTTGGAGTCTCCTACAAATCAGCTAAAATTTTACCTACTGTTATATAAAATCAATACACATTATTTAAAACTCATAAACAATAATGGAATGATAACAAAATTTAAAAATATCAAAATGAATACTAAAATGAAAATACTAATTAATTATGGAGTTAAGAATGAGAAGAAATAAATAAAATCTGCTTAAATGAGTTAATAATGCTTTATTTTGGATATTTGAAATGAATTGTAGGGGAAAGGAGTAAAAGGCTATTATTTTTTTATAATTTCTTCTAAAAGTGTTGTATGTTTTAACTAATTATATGAATTTCTTAAATTAAAAAAAAGCAAAACAATATCAGGATTTCCACAGAAGGCCAGACTTATCACATGTGCTATGGCTGACAGAATCATGAAGTACTTTTATATATCCTGGGATGGTGACCAGAATCTGACATGTAAATAAAATATCTATTATGTATATCTTATGTTGTGATAGCTTCTAAATGTGGTTCTATTATCAATGATGGATGTGGGTTTTACTTTAAATTACTTAATCCAAAAATTTTTTAAATGGATTTATCTTACACATAATGGCTTTGCATCCTGAAATTTTACCAGGTGACCTCTATTGAAATCCAATGACACTTCTAATATTTCTTCCCACAGTAAGTTTCCCTAATGGCTTGGATGGACACACAAAATCAAACACTGCTGAATGAATTCATTCTGACTGGGATCACAGACATCCTTGTGCAGGAGGGTCGGGGTTATTTGGGCTGTTCCTCATCGTCTATATGATCTCAGTGTTGGGCAACTTGGGCATGATCATCCTCACCAAAACAGATTCCGGGCTACAAACGCCCATGTACTTTTTCCTTCGACACCTGGCTTTCATTGATCTTCATTATTCAACAGCTGTGGGAACCAAAATACTGGGGAATTTTATAGTGAACCAAATACAATCTCCTAGAAGTGCTGTGCTACACAGCTAGGTTTTTTCATCATGCTCATCACTAGGAAACTTTTTGTTCTTTCAGCAATGGCGTATGACTGCTATGTGGCCATCTGAAACCCTCTGCTCTACACAGTTGTGATGTCCCAGAAAGTATGTTGGGTGCTGGTGGCAATCTCCTATCTCTATAGTGCCTTTCTATCCCTGGTAACCACCATAAAGATCTTTATTTCATCCTTCTGTGGCTATAATGTCATAAGTCATTTCTACTGCGTCAGTCTTCAATTGTTAAGTTTGCTGTGCTCAAGCACATGTGATATTGAGTTGATAATACTGATCTTTTCATCATTTAATCTGGTTTCATCTCTTGTAATACTACTATTGTCTTACATGCTGATCCTTAATGCCATCCTCAGGATGAACTCTGCAGAAGACGTGCAAAGTGCCTTTTCCATATGTGTATCTCATCTGACAGTGGCACTTGTGTTATATGGGACTTTATGTTTTATTTATGCGCAGCCCAAGTCCAGTCACTCTTCTGATATTGATAAAATGGACTCTTTGTTTTACAACATGATAATACCCATGTTGAATCCCATGATTTATAGCTTAAGGAACAAAGAGGTCAAAGCTGCCCTACATAGGATCAGGAAATATCTGTGAAAACTTACTATTCAAGTTAAAGGTAGAATACATATACAGGAAATTAGGTCACTTACAAACGTTTACTATATGTGAAAAGTCTTTAGAAAGCACTAATGAGTAAAAGATACAGAAAAAGTCAGCATTATGCTTGTGTTATTTAAAATAATCTGTACTGTATCCTCCTGCCTAATGGTTTGAAATTCCATGGATTGTACAGAAACCAACAAGATTCTTGAGAATTTTGCATCAACAGAAACACTGCCAAACTAAATTGAAATGTACAGAGATGGGATGAGATAAGGGAAGAATTACTTTAAGGACAGAATCAAAGACACAGATATCTGGACTAAAAGTATTTCCTAGGATCAAAAAGAACAGTCCTACCCTCATGTACTGAGAAGGTGGGATATCTTCCCCTGGGTTCAGAAAAGACATGACCACCACCCAGGTGTTTGGAGAGATTGGGACTGTCACTCCATCAGGCCAAGGGGACAAAGCATCAAGACACAGACTACTCCCAAGCCTTGAAACTAATGGGATTTTTGTTTGAGATCTGTGACTCCTTTATTTTCTTCCAATTTCTCTTTACTTGGATGGGAATGTCTGTTCTATGCCCCATCACAAAATTGTATTTAGGAAGTAGATTACTTGTTTCTAGGTTTCACTGTTCTTCATTTGAGGAGGAATTTTACATCAGAATAAATCACAACCAACGTCAGATTTTGATCAGATTTTGACTGGTATTTGTAAAAATAGAGCAAATTTGGACATAGTAAAAGAGGAATAGAAAAGGCTTCATGATGAAGGCAGAGATGGAATTATATCACAGTTCAAGGAACATCATGGATTGCCAGCCATTGCCAGAACTCTAAACATTTCAGAGGAAGAATGGTCCTGCCAATACTTTGATTTAGACTTCTAGCCTTCAGAACAGTGAGATAAAAAATTTCTTTCATCTAAGCAAACTGTCTATGTTAATTTCTTACAGTAGCCCTGGCAAACAAATCATACAATGAATTTTATACCACAATTGAAGAATGAGAAGGAGAAGGAAGGAGAAAGAGAAGGATGGATCTCACAGGCATAGTATTAAGTGCAAGAAACCATACATTCCCAAAACTATTTATACTCGTGTATACTACTGTAAAACATGTTGAGTTTAATCATAAGATTTGGGAAGTTTGTAAAAGTTATGCTATTTTTAAAAATTTGTTCACAACTAAAGGGCTACTGCGTATATGCAGGAACATATATGCAAGAATTCGAGGCTGATTTCATATGTGATAATCTATGTAAGTAAAATGATTATAATTTAAGAGAATAATGGAAATGGGCATAGGATAAAGTTCAACATCAATAATAATAAACTTGCTAGTAGAATAGAATAGCAAAAACTTGTCAACCTAGTAGATGATATATATAAATTCTTACATGAAGCCTCTAATGTAGTAGGGAAATGTTAAAAATTTCCCCATTGAAATTGGTCCCAAGGGGAAGTCTCGCTGGACTCTAAAGCTAAACTTTGACGGAGGTGTTTTTTTGTTCTTCTTTTAGTTCCTGACATTTAAGGAATCTCAGTCATAACAGTAGCTGAATGAAAGCTAATGAAACAGGGACTTAAATGTTTATGTACATTAAGGATTATAGTCTTTGCAAAATTAGTTTGGAAACAACAGTAAACAAATACACTAATAACCCCTCCAACAATTAAAACCATTAAGCAAACTTGTGGAAAGGAGAGAATCTGAATTCCAGAGCTTGCACATTAAAATGTTCAAAAATCCAAATTTCAGAAGAAACTTACAAAACATTGAAAGAAAAAAGAAAAGATTGCCATGTCAAAGAATAATTAGTGACAGAAAATATCCTTGATAAATCTGTGACATTTATTTACTAGACACTTTAGAATAAGTGTCTTAAATATGTTCAAGGAGCTAAAGAAACCATGGACAAAGAATAAATAGGAATCAAGAAAATAATATATAATTAAATTAGAATTTCAATAAAGATATAGAAATTATAAGAAATAACCAAACAGAAATACTGGAGCTGAGCAATGCAATAAAATGACAGTAAAAATGGGGATATTACTACTGACCTTACAGAAATAACTATAAAAATAATTAGAAGATAATACTACACATATTTGTTTTATGCCAACAAATTAGACAATCTATATGAAAAATTTGAATGGATAAATTCCTAGATATGCACAAACTACCTATACTGACTCAAGAAGAAATAGAAGCTTTCAATAGACCAAGAACAAGAGAGAGAATCAGTAATCAAATACCCCCAATAAAGGAGTAACAAGGACGATATGGCTTGATTGGTGAATTCTCCTGAACATTAAAAGGAGAATTAACACCAATCCTGTCAAACTCTTCAACAACAACAAAAGTGAAGGGGAGAACACTTCGTAACTCATTTTATGAGTCTAGAATTACACTGATGCTAAAGCCAGGTAAGGACATCACAATATCAAGTGTAAATACAAATGCTAAAATCTTCGACAAATACTAGCAAACCAAATCCCACAGATTATATATAATGAAATGAGATTTATTCAAGACATTCCAGGGTGATTCAATATAAGAAAATTAATCAATGTAATATACCATGTTAAGAGAACAACAGCACATGAGTATCTCAATTGACACAGGAGATATATTTGACAAAACCCAGCATGTTTTAATGAAAACAAATCACACAAAATCTAAGAATAGGAGGGACTTTCCTCAGCTTGATAAAGAGTACATATGAACACCCACAACTAATCATATTCAATGATGAAGTTTTGAAATCATTCTCCCTGAAGTCAGGAACAAAATAAGTTTGACCACTTTCAATACTGCTATTTAATATTATACTGGAAGTGTTAGCCAGATCAATTAAGCAGGAAAGATAACTAAAAGACATCCAAACTAGAAAGGAAAAGGTAAAATTATTTCTACTTGTACATGACATATTACTCTATATAAAGAATCAAATAGAAAAATAAATCCAGAGCAAATCCTCTACAGCTATTAAATGAACTCAGTAATATTGTGGATATAAGATCAACAATCAAAAATCAGTAGTGCTCCCATCATATGTATATACCACATTTTGTTCATCCATTCAACTGTTGATGGATGTCCCTTCTCAGCCTGAAGCAGAGTGAACATTGTCCTAAATCCTTCAAGACTAAATAATGAACAAAAACAATGGGGAGTATAATCACTGACTAAAGCAGCTTTATTGTTATTGTAGTTATTATCTTAGGTTAACTGAGTAAATTGTTACTTTGATATAAAAAAATTTAAAAATTCAGTAGTCTTTTTATTTGTAAGCAATGAACAATCAGAAAATTTTTAGAACACAATTACATTTACATTAGTATCTAAAAGAATAAATTATCTGGGAATAAATTTAACCAAGGACTTGAAGGACATGTGCGTTAACAACTACAAAATATTCCTGGAAGGAATTAAAGAAGATCTAAATAAATGGAAAGACATTCTATGATCATGTATTGGAAGATTTAATATTGGTAAGATGTTGTGGTAGGTTGAATTATGTACCCCATAATTTAGATTTAGACATGTTCTTAATATTAATCTACATCCATGTGTGTGTGACCCATTGTAAATAGGACCTCTTGAAGATTTCACTTTTAGTTAAGGTTTGGCTTAACTGAATGAGGGCGGGTCTTAAGTCAGGTTACTGGAAGCTTTTTAAAGGGAAAACTACAGGGAAGATCCAGAAACAGGAAGTCTTAAAAGAAAATTAAAAAAGAAAGGAGAGGACAATATCATATAATGGGAAAGCCAATGAACCCCAAGGATTGCTGGTGAGCAAGCACCAGAATGCTACTGACCCTGGGAAAAAGAAAACCTTCTAGCCTCTGAAACTGTGTGGTAATAAGCTCCCATTATTTAAGCCAAAGCATTATGTGGTATTTTTCATAGCAGACTGACAAACTAAGATGGATGTCAATATTATACAAAGTGATCTAATTATTCAATGCAATCCCTACCAAAATTCCAGCAATCTTTTGGTGTAAATGGAAAAGCTGATCCTCAAATGAATATGGAAATGCCAATTGCCATGGAAATCCAAGAGAATCTTGAAAGAGAAGACCAAAGTTGTTGGACTCATACTTTCTAATTGAAAATTTACCACAAAGTTACAGTAATCAAAGCAGGGTGGTTCAGCCATAAGGATAGACAGACAGTTAAATGGAATTGAATTGAGAGTACAGAAATAAACCCACACATCTATTGCCAAGTTTTTTCCAACAATGGGACCAAACCCACTCAATGGATAAAGAATAGTCTCTTCAGCAAATGATGCTGTGAAAACTGGATATCCTCATGGAAAAAAATGAAATTGGATCTCTACTTCACATGATATAGTAAAAAGAGATCAAAGTTGCAGGAACTGTGCTATGAGATGGCATCACTTTTACAAAATTATAGTAATTTAAAAATCAAGCTATTTCCCAAAGGATAGAATGACTGAAAGAGGAGAAAGAGGAAAATAAAGAAATCAACCCAGGCTGATAGAAGTCAGAATATTGGAAATATATTTAGAGGGAGTTGGGCATGATGGTCAAAGGAAAAATGTGGGATTCCTCTGGGGTCGTGATAATGATTTTTGCTGTTGTTATTGCTGTTGTTGTTTTTCTTCTTGTTGTTTAATCTGGATTCCGGTTATATTGAATGTATCAAATTTGTAAAAATTATTTATGATATGTGCATTTGTTTATATGTATATTATATTTCAATATAATATAAAGGACAAATGGCTACACATTGACTCATTATTTTTTCCTTGTGAATTTTTAAAACAATATTATCGACAGTGTTTAAACACTTCTCCATTGTGTCCCCAAAATGAAAGCCATGAATAAGTCACTGTAATCAAAGGGGACTATTAAGAGTTACAATACAGATTAAAATGCCTGTACTACAGGTGCAATATTTTTATTCCAATTCTCTAATTGGCATCAGAGGAGACAACTAGGAGAAACTGTAGAAAGTTATCAAAAATAACTTTCCTTTTTTGGGAATATAAAGGTATCATTTGTAATTAGTAGCTTTTCCATTGGTTTACTTTGGAAATTGTAAATGCTTTAGGCAAAATTAATAAATTGTATGCCTTCTCTTAAGGGAGAGTCTCAAAGAATGAAAGAAACCTATGTATTCTTAATGGGTTGTGTTAGTAGCATATGGGTAGCACAGTCACATTTCTCTTTAAAGGTAAATAAGCAACCAAACCTCTCCTGTTTATGGGACTCTGATGGTTTGAAGCTGAATGTACCCCAGAAAAATATGTTCTTTATTTCATTCCTTCAGCTGTGAACCCATTTTAAATAGGACCTTTTAATGAGGTTATTTCGTTAAGAATTTATAAACTATCTCAATCAGGATGGGTCTTAATCTTATAACTGGAGTCCTTTATAAGTGGAGTGAAATTCAGAGAGAAAGAGAGAAACCCACAGGAGTTAAGAAGCTGACTCTGTAAGTGAAAGGAGAGACCAGGAGATGCTGCCATGTGCCTTGCCATGTGAGATGGTAACCCAGATGGCTGGCAACCAGACCTAGAACACTGGTATTTGGAAAGAAAGCATCTCCTTGATAATGCCTTGATGTGGACTTTTTCCCAGCCTGAAACCATGAGCTAATAATCTCTCATTGTTGATCCTGCATGAATTTCATGGTATTTATTTGAGAAGCCTAGGAAACTGAAACAGGATTTGCCCCTCATATTTTCAATGACCTCCCAGGGACTTCATCTTCCATATAACTTGTAGTCTCCAATACTCAATCTAGGTGATTTAGTCACATTCAATAGCAATCTACTTTTATAACTGGAGTTTTCTGGTCTTGTGTGGTGTTTCAATAGCCATTATTATGGACTTTGAACAAAGCTAGACTTGAACATTCAATTCTTTCTTAGTTAATTGATATTCTTTAGAGAGTACAGGCATGCATTCTCTGAGGAGGGGAAATTCCATGTTCAAATTACTAATATTTTCATGATTATTTTCTTTCATTTGGAACCACAACCAAGATATCAAGTATGATATTATCATTTGTAGTTAATCAGATTTGTTTCAGAATTAACCTCAATATATCCATGGTGCATTCCATTTACCTTTAAATTAGAAGAATATTATCAATATTTCCATGCATTTACTCTATTTCATATTGTTAGTCAATTTATCAACATAATTCAAATGATCAATGTCATTTGCAAGTCTCCACTTTTTGTTCGAGGTGAGGCCAAATGAAAATATTAAAGTGTCTGCTTCAGTACAGTGTAACTCAGCCACTCCATAATGTTTGATGACTTACAGGACTGCCCATAGATCTTACCACAAAGGTTCGGAGAAGTCTTTGAAATTTCACCAAATTATCGTTTAAATGACTGATACTCAGCTAAAGCAGATCAGAACTAGATTAAAATCCATACAACTATAGATTTTAGGAAAGAATTGTCCTTGCAAAATTAAGGTGAAGGAAGTTTTATTTGACTTAAAATTATAGAGTTTTCTACTACTTATTTATTTAGTGGTTCCGGGTATTCATTCTCTTACCTTCCCCTCAAAAAATACTTTTATAATTGGATGCATGTATTGAGATGCATATATTTCTTGATCTTTCATGGTAGAAATACATTTATTGCCATTTATTTTAGCTTTGAAAGCTATAATGGGGAATTGGGGGCTGGCTAAGGGAATTTTTTAACTTCTCTAATTTTCTCATATGACCTGGTTTATAATGACAGTACAGTGAGAACCTATGCTCTGTTATGTATTGAATTGTAAACCCCCAAAAATGTGTTTTGATATCTAAAAGTAATATTGTAGAACTGTGTATTTCTCCCTTTAAATATGTGTTTTAACTTTATGTAGTTTAATTTCTATAATTAGTTGTATATATACTTATAATTTTTATAACTTAGTGATGGATTGACTCTTTTACCAATATTATAAATATATAGTATCTTTATCTGTCTCTTTTACCAAATTTTGACTTAAAATATTTTATCTCTTATCTGTATGGACACCGCAACCTTGTTTGCATAATGATTTTTTAAATTTGGTTGCTGTCTTTATCCATCCTTTGTCTTTCTATCTATTTATAAATTTGGAATTAAAGTGTGTCTCATGTAGGCAGCATATAGATGTATCAAATTTTAAAATCCATTCTGACAATCTCTTCCTTTTAATTGGACAGTTTAATCATTTATATGTACCATAATCACTGATGTATGGCAAATTACTTCTGCAACTTTGCCATTTTCATCTATGTATAATAATGCTTTTCCTCAGTTCCTCCATTACTTCTTTCTTTATGTTTAACTGATTTTTCTAGTATATCATTTTGATTTCCTTCTAATTTCCTTTTTATATATTTTTTAGTAATTTTCTTTGTGCTTATTCTGGAGAGTGCAATTAATATTTTAAATTTATAAGTATCAAGTTTGATTTAATACCAACTTAGCTTAAGCAGCATACTAAAATTCTGCAAGTATACAACTCTGCTTCTCTTTGTTATTTCACAAATTATAACCTTATACAATATATGCCCATTAACATAGATTTGAAATGACTATTTTATGTGCTTGCCTTGTAAATCATATATATATATAAAGAAAACAAGAGCTAAAAAAAAACAAAAAATACACTAATACTTCCTGTGAATCTACCTATGTATTTACAATTACTCTAGATATAATGTATATCATTGTGGATCTCTTTGAGTTTATCCTATTTGGAATCCATTGAGCTTCTTAGATATAGCTTCATGTCTTTCAGCATATTTGTGTTCAGCCATTTTCTCTTCAAATATTCTTTCTGCTCCTCTCTCTCCTTCTTCTCCTTCTTAGACTCTTATTATGTTTATGTTTGTATGTTTGATGGTGCCCCCACAGGTCCTTTAGGCACTGTTTATTTTTCTTCATTCTTTTTCTTTCTGCTCCTCAGAATGCATAATATCCTGTGACCTACCATTAAGTTCAGTGATTCTTTCTTTTGCATAGCCAGTCTGGTGTTGAACCCCACTAGTGATTTTTTCATTTCAGTTAGAGTACTGTTTTTAAATCTGAATTTACTATTGGGTTCCTTTCATAATTTATATTTCTTTAATGATATTCTCTGTTTGGTAAGAGACAGTTCTCCTGGTTTCCTTTAGTTCATTTTCCATAGTTTCAAATAACCAAAGCCAATTTCAGCAAAATATGAGGCATGAAAAGAAATAAGAAAATATGAAACAATTACATAAAAGAAAATGGTGACCTTATCCCTGAGCAAGCAAAGATATTGGAATTACTAGATAAAGATTTAAATCAACTGTCACATATATTTTCAAAGAACCAAAGAAAACTATGGAAAATGAACAAAAGGTAACTCTTGAAATCAAAATCTTCTCCCTACCAAGGTTGTGTGTTGTTTTTTCTTAGTGACTTTTTAATACTATTTGTATAGAATATCTTATTTTTCATGTGTGTTTACTTAATTTCTTACCCATTAGCTAAAGTGGTCAGCTAGTTATTTGACATAGGTTTCCTTAAACGACTAGAAAAGAAAATTGCTTATATATGCTGATTGGGTGTTCAGACACTCCTTCAATATTTATCCAGTTCAGTTACTTCTCTGACTTAGCCTTCACATCTTGCTTGCATGGACTCTAAAGGTCAGTGACAGGTGAAAACTTAGGATCTTCTCAGATAGTTTCTGAGCATGCACCCAGTCCTGTACATACATTTGGTTTCTAGATTCCCTAATATATGCAAAAATTTTCAAATGATTTATATACCATATATCTCCTTCCCAAGCCTCTTCCTTTCGAGCCTTCCCTCTGCTGCTTGCTCTGTCTGTTATCCCTGCCTCTAGGTCACTTCAGCTAATATATTTACCTTTAAGTGTTTTTGAAAAGTGCTAGCCAGGTGGGCAAGCCTCTAGGCTGATCCATCAGAGAACTATCAGAAAGTTCAAAACACACCACCATAGTTATTAGAGAACAAGATTCCTATTTCCTCTCTGGAACCATCAAGAAGCCCCAGGAGTGTGGGCTGACTTCCCTTTGTCTGGCTTGGAGCCAGAGAATGGGGCATGACAGGCCAGTAAATTGAAATGCTACAACCTTTTCTAATTAAAACCGAAGTTTCTTTCTTTATTAAACATTTACATGGAAACTGGATGTTTTTAATAACATTCTTCACTTCCCAAAAAATTGATTCTGTCAGTTTTTGACACTTTAATCACTTCTTTAATGGAAGGATAGAGTTTTGGAGTTTCCTACTATGCCATTTTCATTGCCATCTATCTGTGAAATGAAATTTTAAAAATAATAATATCTATGTACCAGTTTGCAGTTTGATACAGTTATGAATTCCAAAATTAGATATTGGATTAAGCTTGTAAACTGGTCTGTTAATCTGGGCGTGATTAAGTTAAGATTAGGGCATTGATTGGGCCACGTCACTAGGGCTTTGAGCCCCGCCCCCTTGGTTGGTGGGGAATCAAATATAAAAGGCATGGCAAAGGACAGAGTTGGAGCAGTTCTGATGTTGTAGTTTTGATGCTGTAGCTGGGGAGAGGCGAGCAGATGGACAGAGGAGCCTGGTCGTGAGGAAGGAGACAAGGCCCCAGGATAGAGACAAGCCATTTACCTGAAAGTTCACAGCTGGCCTTGTGGAGAGAGGCAGAGCCTATAGAGCGTCGTAATCTACAGCTGACCTTGTGGAGGAAACAGAAGCGCTAAGCC
>JAQZBX010047108.1:0-20698 GCA_029593785.1 Cabassous unicinctus | reverse complement strand
GGCACGCCGGCCTGAGCGGTGCAGTGGGCTGATGCAGCAACCTCACGGCAGGAAGCAGGTGTGGCACAATGGATAGAGCACCCGTTTACCATATGAGAGGCCCCGGGTTCGCTTCCTGGTGCCTCCTTGTGAGGGCAGGCCGGCTCGCGCGGTGCCGTGGGCTGATGCGGCAGGACCTCACAGCAAGGGGGAGATAAGCAGACACAGAGAAGACACGCAGCGAATGGACACAGCAGCACAAGCAGCAAGGGGGGGATAAATAAATAAAATAAACAAATCTTTAAAAAAAAAAAATATGACCGTATTTGTTTCAATTTCCGATGGTTCATTGCTGATTTATTTTGTAGATTAATTTTGCATATATTTAACAACCTTGCCAAGCTTACACACTAGGTCTACAAGATTTTTTGTAGATTCCATTAGATTTTCTACATAATCATGTTGTCTGTGAAGAAAAGATAGTTTTAATTCTTCATTTCTAATCTAGATATCTTTTATTTCTTTTTCTTGCCTTTTTGCACTGACTCAAATATCCAGTACAATTTTGAATAGAAGTGGTGAGGACAAGGCAACCTTATCTTGTTTCTGACTCCTAAGGGAAAACATTCCATCTTTTTCCATTATATATGATTTAAGCTGTAGTTTTCACAGAAAACCTTTATAAAATTGAGGAAATTCGCTTCTATTCCTAGTTTTCTGAGAGTTTTATGAGGAATTGGTGTTGAATTTTCAAATGGTTTTTCTGCATCTCTGAGATAAACATATGGTTTTTCTTTTTTAGTTTGTTAATATGACAAATTATATTGGTTGCTATTCAAATGTTAACCAACTTTGTATTCCCAGGATAAACCCTACTGTTCATGAGGGATATTGGTCTGTAGTTTTATTTCTTATAATGTTTTTTGCAGTGAGAGAACTCACTTTAGAAGACTTGAATCCTTCTAAATTCATTATGACTTATTTTACAGCCAAGGTTATGGTCTATTTTGGTAAATGTTCCATGTGCACTTAAAAAGAACAGGTATTCTGCTGCTGTTGACTGGAGTGTTCTTTAACATTTTAATCAAATTGATTAATAGTGCTCTTAAAATATTCTATGTCCTTACTGATTTTCCAACTACTTGTTCAATCATTAAGAGAGAGAGATTGAAATCTTTGACTCTAATTATGAATTAGTCTATTTCTCCTTGCATTTCTCTCAGTTGTTTCTTCATGTATTTTGAAGTTTTACTATTAGGGGCATAAACATTTAAAGATGTTAGTCCTGTTGACCTTCTTTAATCCTGGTGTCAGTTTGAGATGAACATTTCTTGTCCTGAGTGCAGGAATATTGTGGCTGGGATTATGCTGGTTAAGAATGCATATGAGATAGAGGTTGTCACGTAGTGGGGGTAAAGCTTGGTTTTGTACGTCTTGAAGATTCTCTATTCTGAAATCTACTTTGTCTGATATTAATAAAGTCATTCCAACTTTGTTTTGATTAGTGCTTTCATGATGTATCTTTTCCCATCCTTTTAATTTTCACCTATTGTTTCTTTATATTTAAAGTACATTTTTGTAGGCACATATAATTGAGCCTTGCTCTTTAAAATCAATCAAACAATCTGTTGTTTAATTGGGATATTTAGACTATCTATATTTAATGTGATTATAGATATGGTTAGGTTTAAGTCTGTTTTCTTGTTATACATTTTCTCTTTGTCTCATCTGTTCTTTGTTCCCATTTTCTCTCTTTTTCCTTCTTTTGAATTGAGTAATTTTTATTATTCCATTTTATCTCTTGTATAGATTTATGAGCTATAATTCTGAATTTCATTTGTTACTTTAGAGGTATTTTCAAGGGCTAATAGTATACATCCTTAACTTATTGCAAATTATCAGATGATATTTTACCACTTCAGGTATAGTATAAGAACCTTACAATAGTATACTTACATTTCTCCTCTCCTAGTCTTTATGCTATTCTTGTCATACATTTTATTTTTACATATGTTATAAACCTCACACAATATTGTTTTTATCTTTGTTTAAACAATTATCTTTTAAAGTGATTTATTAAGAACAAAATCTTATATATTTACCCATTATGTTGCCATTTCCAGTGTTCTTCATTCCTTTGTATAGATCCATATTTCCATCTAGTATCACTGTCCTTCTGCTTGAAGGACTTCCTTTAACATTTCTTGTAGTGTGGGCCTGCTGGTGATAAATTCTTTCAGATTTTTGTGTAAATTAAAAAGTCTTTATTTTGCCTTTATTTTTGAAAAATATTCACTGGCATACAATTCTAAGTTTCCAGGCTATCTCAATTCTTTAAGGATGTGACTGCCTCCACTGTCATCTTGTTTGCATTGTTTCTAACAAGAAATCTCCTGTCATCCTTATCTTTGTTCCTTTGTCTGTAACTTGTCTTTTTTCCTCTGGCTGTTTGTAGGATTTTCTCTTTACCACAGATTTTCCACTATTTGATTATGATGGGCTTTGGTGTAGTATTCTTTATGTTTTTTTGTGTTTGGGGTTTGTTGAGCTTCTTGTATCTGTGGGTTTATTTTTTCGTCAAATTTGGATATTTTTCAGTCATTATTTCTTCACATATTTTTTCTGTCTCAACCTCTCCCTTCTTTTTTTGTAGACTTCAATTACATATATATTAGGTGCTTGAATTTATCCCACAGCTCACTTATACAATGATCTTTTTTTAAATTCTGATTTGTGTTTCAAGTTCATTAATCTTTTCTTCTGCAAGGCTTAATCGATCTTTAATGCTGTGCACTGTAATTTTCATCTCATGCAGTTTTTATCTCTAGAAGTCTGATTTGGAAGCTTTTTTATATCTTCTCTATCTCTCCTTAACTTTGGAACATATAGAATATAGTTAAAATAAGCATTTTAATATTCTTGCCCACTAATCCAAAATCTGGCACAGATCTGGTTTGGTTTCAACTGATTGATTTTATCTTCATTCTATGGGTCATATATTCCTGGTTTTTTGAATTCCCACTAATTTTTCACTGACTTCCAAACATTGTGATTTTTACCTTGTTGGGTGCTGGATAAATTTTTGAAATTTATTCTGGGACTTGGTTAAGATACTTAGAAAGTTTGATACTTTTGGTTCTTGCTTTAAAGATTTTTTAGATGAGACCAGAGTAGTGCTCTGTCTACAGTGAATTATTCTTCACTACTGAGGCAAGATTATTCTGAATACTCTCCCAATGTCTCGTAAATATGGAGGTGTTCAAGTCTGACTAGTGGGAACAGGCACTATTCCCAGCCTTGTATGAGCACTAGTCGCTGTTCAATCTAATCATTTTGGGTGGTTCTCTCCTCAGCCTGACCTCAAGTAGTTTCCTCACATGCACGTGCTAATCAGTACTCAACTGAATACTTGAAAGTAAGCCTCTGCTGATCTCTGATTTATCTCTTTGAGCAGCTCTCTACAGTCTGGTACTCTGTCAACTGTAGGGGCTTTAGTCTCCCTTTCTCCCTCCTTGTGCTGCAGCCAGGAAACTCTCTCAAGGCAGTCAGCTAGGGTCACTATAGGACTCATCTGGTTTGTTTCCCATCTCTCAGGCATCACTGTCCTTTGATGCCTAATGTTCCACATCTTGAAAACCATTGTTTCATATATTTTGGTCTCTTTTTGGTAGTTTCAAGCAGGAAGGTTAATCCAGTTTCTATAACTCCATCTGAGCCAGGAGTGGGAGTCTTTTGCACTAAGTTTTTCTTTTTTAATTAATTCCATTCATCAGTTTCATTTTCCTCGATCTAAGCCATGTTGCACAATCTACTTTAAATGGTTCGGTGTTCCCTCAGTTCCCTCCTCTGTGATGTTGTCCATCCTCCTTTCCACATACCGAATTAGGGACTTCCTCTCTTCCAGTCATGCCACAACTTTCTTGAAGTCTGATGCTGTGTTTTTGTTTTGTGGGTACCCCAGCACCCAGTAGAGTACCTGACCATACTGAACACCTCATCTCCATGAAAGAATAAATCAGCATTTGAAACATGAACCCCAACCAGCTACAGATTGGGTCCCTTTATGATCTATGGGATCAGGATACATTTTTCCATAGAAACAATGTGAAAATTAGGGTGGACAATCCAGATGGCCTAGTGCTAAGACTCAAGTCCCTTCCTCCCTTTCCTTCTTTTCAAGATTTTCTTTGCATGAGTTGATGGGCAAGGGGAACATTGTTTTATTTAGATAGGAAAAGAGATGAAAGGAGAAGAGGGGGCTGGCATCCCAGAAGAAATAGCACAGCCCTGTCCTGGACAAATGGGTTCTAAGCCCAGCGGGTTGGAGAAGTCAGAAGGACCAGAAGCAGAAACATGTCTTGAGATTCTGGCCACAAACAGCACTGATTTAGGACCAGGCTGACAAAATTAGCATAGGAGTGAGCCCCTTCTCCCCACTCTTGCCCCAGCCCCTCTGTGAGGCCTTCTGAAGAGGTATTGAGCCTGAGTGACTTTCTACTTGAGGACATACCCTTAGGGCCTGCAGGAGAATGTGAGGACCCAGAGCCTAGGAAATATGGGCATTTGTATGACTGTGAGCTCACTGGTGCTCAGAGGCTGGCAGAGATGGAGTGATGGCGGGATTCCTGGACCCATTCGCTGAATCCTATTTAATCTATAATGTGGCTGGTTCTAGACCTCTTTGGTGGGGGCTTACCTCCTCTTTATAAAGGTTAGGGCAACATCGGCAGAACACACAGAACTCTAAGCCTTGTGCCGGCAGCAGTTGGGTGCAGGGGAGGCTCCTGCTGAGGTGAGGCAAGGAGAGCAAGGGTCAGCTGGTCTTCCACCAGCCAGGGTGAGAGTTTCTGTAGCTGGCAGGGGTCCAATTGGGGCAGGAGGGAAACTGCTATCTCATCTGAGTATGTAGAAGGTGTGTCAGTCTCCTAACTGTCTTTAAAATGAGCAGCTTTATCAGCCTGAGCCTCCTGAAATCAGGAAATGGGTGGGGAAGAAAGTAGGAAGGGGATGAAATTCCGTTCTGACCTGCATTCTTGAACCTACCAGCAAGGCTTTAATTTGTCTTTTATAAACAGGAGGCCTCTGTTTCCTGCTGAGCCTGCTGGACCCCCAACCTTGGTACTAGTGAGGCTTTCTCTGCATCAGACAGGAGAACTTCCCAGCAATGACCTGGGCACCAGGGAAATACGCGATGGCATCGCAAGTAGTTTCCAGGCCCTCCACGGCACCCCCGGTGGGGATAAGCAATTCTCCTTACCTGGATGCTTTCCCTGGCACCTTGGGTATCAGGTTGCCGTGGCTCCTCGACAGTTTTTTGGGAATCCTGGCTGCTAGTCTTGAGTGCAGCATCTTTGAGAGGAAGAGTGGAACAAGGACAGAAAATAGATAAATATCTGCACAACAGGAAACTGGAGACAGTGTGATGATGTGGTTTCACATGACAGTGGACTTAAAGTATCATATTCAGAGGACAGTACCACAAGGTGGGAGAGCCGGGTATCTGCAGCCCACCGTGATTCTGACCCCGAGAACCTGGACCTCCCTGGGCCCAGATGCCTTATCTACTTATTGGAGATAAAATTCTACCTGCCTTGATGTATGTCACTATTGCAGGGTGGTGGGAATGTGGAGAAGCATGGGAAAAATATAATTGGTGTGACCTATGGACTGTGGTTAATAGCAATACTGTAATATTCTTGCATCTATGCCAAAGATGTACTGTGTTGATAATGGGGTAGTATGGAAAAAGTGTGCCAAATGTATGCTATGGACCATGGTTGGTGGTAATAGTCTGATGATATTATCTCATAATCTGTAACAAATGTTCCACCACGGCGTGGTGTGTTGGTGAAAGGGTGTTGTATGGGAATTCTACACATGTGCATGATTGTTTTCTAAGTTCACAACTTCTGCAATAAAAATATATTTTAAAAAATAATAATAGGATGGGTTGGGGGGACACACCAAATGTAAGATATGGACTATAGTTAGTAGTCAGATTTTGACAATATTATTTCATAATTTGTAACAAATGTTTCACAATGCAAGTTGTTGGTGGTAGAGTGATGTATGGAACCCATGTATGATGATACGCATGTTTGTTTTGTAAGTTCACAACTTTACTATACACTTATTGTTTATGTATGTTCATGTTTGAATGACATACCATACTTCAATAAAAATTTTTTTTTAATTCTATCTGCCTCCTGTGGGAGCCGGAAGACAAAATGACGGGCTTACCCTGAGCCCAGAAAGTAGAAGGCCCTGGATGTTTGGCAGTTACTCTGCAACGTAACAATTTCATAGTGGCCCCCTTTGAAGTTTAACAACAACTGAGTATAAATCTCCTGAAGGGTGGGCTTTGAAATTATTTAAGACAGTGTGAAAAAAAAAAAAAAACACAGTTAACAGTTAGCTTTGTCCGCGCGATCTGAGTGCCGAGGATTATATTTGCAAGAGAGCAGCTTTCTCCTTGTTTGAAAATATCATGGACATGTGGCCTGGCAGTGGCCACTATTTTCCCTTTTCTATTTTCTAAGCAAGGAGAACTGGAACTGAATATTTATTGTTTTAATATATTCTGAAAAGTCAATAATCAGGGTGGATTTATGGATTTTAAACTTCATTAAAAATTACAGTAGAAAGGAACTATTTCTCATTTTGTTGAGAACACACTTTCCTCCCTCCTCTTCCTCTTTCATTTTCTTTTTCTTTGGCAGAACATTCCATGCCTAAGAAGGGCGCTTGGGAGAGCCGTAACTCAGGAGTGCCTGCCCGCCCCTGCTGCCATCCTTCTTTCCGGCCCACCCAGAGCCTGCTCAGATGGGGTTTCCGAGCCACAGCATCCATCTCCGCCTCTGGGACTTTAGCTTGGAGCAGCCCTTACGAGCACTGCCCCTGGTCTGAAGCGCCACTGCAGATGCAGGGGGCACCTAGGCCTGCTGGAGGCTACAGGGTCGCTGCTGCCGGCGCGGGCACAGGCTCTCTGCCTTCTCATTCTGAACCATCACAGCAACATGGGGCGAGGTGGCCGGAGGTCCTCTGCTTCCTCCTTTCCCACAGCGGACCAGAAAGTAATGGCCTGGCCGACACCACTCAGCTCCAAGCCACCAGATTACTCACATCCTGTATAGGCTTCTGGCAGAGACGTGGGCACATAAAATAGGCAGAAATCCTAAGTGAAAATCAAATGTTCAGGGAGGTGTCAAGGTCGTAGATGAAGAAGTATGTGATGCTGAGAGCCCAAAGAGAGAATCGCATGCCAGCATAAAGGAAGCTCTTTGGGCAGGAAGAGATGTCCCGAGAGAAAAGAGGAGCAAAGGACTTAGATTTCCTCTTCCAAAGGACAATGCTTCAGGGAGAAGAAAATGAGTCACATCTCTAGTTCCTGAATATCATCCTACACCTTGCAAGATTTTCCAGGTAGACTATATGGTTTTCAGTGTTCTCATGACAACAAGAGATTACAAATTAATAACTTACTTTGTTATTGAGATATTTCAGACACGGTAAAGTGCACAGCCTCAGCGAATTTCTACATGTCTACCCCAATGTAGCAATCACCTAGTTGTATTTATAAAACATTTCCAGAAGGTTCTTTCATGCCCCTGTCCAATCAATTCTCCTGCTCAAAGGTATCCACCCTTCTGACTTCTACTATCAGTTTTGCCAGGAGCAAACTCTTGAATGAAAAAAACGTTTGTTCTTAAGTTTCACTTTTACAAAGAAGATGGTCTTTTCCTATTTTAAGTTTTAAATGTGAAGGGCAACAGAAAACATGACTAAAAAAAAGCCAGACCTTTACTCTGTATGTATGTCCTTTACAATTAGGAAAAAGTTACTAAAAAGTAAAAAATCTTAAAGAATGGAGATTTGCAATGAACTAATAATCCCAGTGACTTAACTCCTTGAAAGTCTAATGTTTACGAGGCAATTATCAACTACAATTACTAATTGTCTTGGCTAAACTGTCGTGGGGTGTTGCAGTTGATTATCAGGCAGCTGCCACGCTTGTCCCCAGACATGGCTGCATTTCAGAACTGGGTGATGTGATGCCGTGTCTCTCTTCCCTGTGTCTCCGGGGGTTTGTGAGATTTAATGAGCTAATGCTCATGATGTGCCCCGAGACCCTCAAGTGTGAGGTGCTATTCCAGGGGAAAGTTGAGGCAGCAGTATTATATAACACACAATTGAAAACACAACTGACGCTGTAAAATTTAATTGTTATTTTATCGCTTACTACCTAAGTACCTTAGAAGTCACAAACTAGTGGTTTATTCCAGTGGGAGTGAAGGCCCAATTTTCTAGGACTTTCTCTTTAAGCGGGGCTGCTGATCTGAGATGGATTCACCAAGAAGCTAGTCATGGTGGAGGTGCAGGGACCCCTCCCACCCCCATCCAGGCTCCTTCCTACATGCTGCATGTGATACTGCATTCACAATTTTGCATTCTTTTTCTTAAAGAAGGCCTCCAAATTGTATAGACTTTAGGTCCCACAAGACCTAAACCTGTTCTGCTATTTATCTAACAAGAATAATACATAGAGAAAGCAAAATAATGCACTTTGAAGGCTTTAGGAATAAATAATAATATATGATCTCACATTTTTTACATTTCTTTTAAATATTGATCATATATTCCAACAAGATTTTTTGGGTAAATAAGTGAACCAAATCTACAAAGGTATATTTATTGAGGAATAGTCAACACAATTTTAAGAAAGAAGAACAAAGAGGGGACAATTTTCCTACTGATATATTATAAAGCCATAGTTATTAAAACAGTAGGTTATTGGAATAGGACTAAAACAGAATGGAGTCCAGAAACAGAGCCAGACATTTATGAAATGTTGATATATAGTAAAGGTGGCATTTCAATTTGGTGGGGAAAGAATAAACTATACAGTAAAAAGTCCTGGCTAACCATATGAGAAAAAAGTAAATTTGGGTTCCTATTCCATTCCATACACAAAAATCAACTGCAGATAGATTAACAGCCTGAAGGTTTAGGGAGGGGAAAAACTGAAATACTAGAAGAAAACAGAATAGACTAACTCTCTGACCCTGGGAGTGGGAAAATATATCCAAAAAAATGCAAAGAAAATGGTCGCAGAAAGCAGACAACGAGCACAAGTGGCAGGGGCAGGGAGGAGTAAATAAATAAATAAAAATAATAAATCTTTTTAAAAAAATGCAAAGAGCACAAGACATAAAAGAAAAATATTGACGTATTTGATTATATCAAAATTTAAAAGCTCTGTCTGAAAAAGGTACCCTGTTAAAAGTTAGAAAATAAGTAGATATATGGATAAAATATTTTCAATACATGTACTAGATGAACAATTGAATTCCAGAGAAAGAGAAACAGCCCCAACAGGCCACGGAAATGAATGGACAGTAAATGTAAGTGACCAACACACATATGTAAAGGTTCAACCGCGAAACTGTTCAGAGAAATAAAATTAAAACCATGATATCTCCTTTCACAGCTGCAATATTGGCAAAAGTTAAAAAACGGAGCAGATATAGCTCAAGTGGTTGAGTGCCTGCTTCCCATGCACAAGGTCCCGGGTTCGATCCCCACTACCTCCTAAGAACAAAAACAAAAAAAACAAGCAAACAAACAGAAAAACCAACCTGGGGGAGCCAATGTAGCTCAGTGGTTGAGCACCAGCTTCCCACATACGAGGACCCAGGTTCAATCCCCGGCCCTGGTACCTCCAAAAACAAACAAACAACACCAACAACAAAAACACTAAGTATTAGGGAACTAGAAAAGGCTCTGGAGGAGGGCCACTGGCATGGCCATGTGTGGGGGCAAGTGGAGTATTTCCTACCCCAGCAAATACAATTCTGGGATGAGCCTGAAGAAATTCTCATGAGGGGCCCAAGGAGACATGTATAAAGATGCTTACAGCAGCACTTTTGCAATAACAAAATAGTTGAAATAATCTAAATGCCATCCAAGGACAAATAAAATGTGGTACATTCCATGTGGTGGAATACTATACAGAAGATAAAAGTAATGTCCTAGACTCAGTTATGGCTTCCCTACACATGGCTCATCTGTCCCTTCTATTTGAACCTATGCTTAGTGCTGGAGTTGGTAGGTATATGTCCAAGAGACTGGGATCTTTGGGCTGTCCATGTGCCAGCCGGGCCCTGAGCCTCAGCGGAGTTGCAACGCCTACTCTCCA
Source organism: Cabassous unicinctus (assembly GCA_029593785.1). Taxonomy (NCBI): domain Eukaryota; kingdom Metazoa; phylum Chordata; class Mammalia; order Cingulata; family Chlamyphoridae; genus Cabassous; species Cabassous unicinctus. The sequence continues at coordinate 10,524 of JAQZBX010047108.1, read as the reverse complement.
GTTCATTGGACTCACCCAGGACAACTAGAAAGGAGGTGAGGATAGACAACCATCATACCAAGGAAACGAGAGAGCCGACAACTGCAAGCAAGAGAGTCCCATCCATCAGCTGTATGGGATCAAAGCCCCCTCTCAATTAGAGGTGGAGTAGGACATCACCATTCCAGAATCCTCAGGATTGGGGAATGAAGTATGGACTAGAGGGGACTTACTGGTATTCTACAATAGACTTATTGTGATTCTAGCAATGGAAGAAATTACAGCATTGATGTGGGGGCAGTGGCCACTGGAGGCTCTGAGGGTAGGGGGAGAGAAAGACAGGTGTAATGTGGGGGGCTTTTTCGGGACTTGGGAATTGTCCTGAATGGCACTGCAATGACAGATATATGCCATTATATATCTTCCCATAGCCTGCAGAATTGTGTGGGAGAAAGTGTAAACTACAATGTGAACTATGGTCCATGCTCAGTGGCAATGCCCCAGGATGCATTTATCAATTGCAATGAATATGCCACACTAATGAAGGATTTGTTTATGTGGGAGGGTGTGGGAGGTGTGGGGAGCAGGGCATATGGGAAACCCTATATTTTTTGTGTAACATTTGTATAATCTAAGTATATTTTAAAAAAAATAAAAACTACATATATATATGTATGTATGTATATAAAAGTTCCTGAAAAAAAAAATAATGGCCTAGACTTATGCAAATACATGATTAGATCTCAAAAAAGTTGAGTAAAGGAAATTCCAAAACATTATATACCCCTATGACACCGTTTATGTAAAAAACACAGCCACACAAAGATGGCATTTTTCTCTATGAGTAAAGGACTTCAAACAAAACTATTCAAAAAGAGGTCTGGAAGGATACATACCAAAGTTACAACAATAGCTATTTCTGGGGAGGAGAGGAGGAAGCAGGGTTGGAAGTTGATCAAAGAGAACTCAGCTTGAACTGCCTTATCTTAGTTTTTTTTAAAGGAGGAGAGTTTCACATAATACTGATGCAATTAAAATTTTTTTTAATGTTTAATTAAAGCAAATTCCTCTATTCAAAATATTACAAAATGGTCGTTTTTAAGTATTTTAGTATTACAGGGGATTTCAGAAGAAATAAATTTAAGTTACTCATTTTAAGAAGAGGAAAGAGGAAAGATGAGAGGTTCAAGTTAAATCATTCATTCAACAACAGTTCAATGGACAGCAAAGAGTTTTAGGCATTCTATTACACACTTAAAAGAAAGTAAGGAACAAGATGCAGTCCTCCTTATTCCAAGAGGCTTCCAAGAGACTGGGCATGGAAGCTCACACACACTCACAAACACCTGACTCTCTCTCACACACACACACACACATGCCCACTCGCTCCACACATACATACACACCACATTCTCATACCCACACACCACACAGCCACACACCATTTTCTCTCTTATACACACACATACAACACTCACACACTCTCACACCCATACATACCCATATCCACACCCAACCACATCCACACACACACCACCCTCCTCTATATCCCCCACAAATACACCCATTCACACACATACACCACACTCTCATATGCACACCAACACACCCATACACACTACCCTCCGCTACATCCACAACACACCCACTCACACACACATCCCACACACACATACACACACATATACACACCACTCACCTAACTCTCCTACAGTGTAAGAAGTACTAGAGCAGAGGTAAAAACAAATAACACTGAGAGTTCATTTGTTTGTTCATTCATTCATTTTAAACACGTTTATCTCACACCTACCCTGTGGTAGACAACATTCTAGGTGCTGGGGATTCAGCACTGAACAAGACAGAAGAGGGATGTGAGCTACTGAAACAGATGACAAACGGTGAACGGGTAAGTGAACCAAAAAATACTAAGTCATGATAGATGGCACTTAGAAAATAGGACCTTGAGAGTTGCTTTATATCAGGTGGCCTTTTCTGGCACCCAAGTTGAGACCTGAATGACAAGAAAGAAGTAGCCCTGAGACAATAAAGGGGACACACGCTCCAGGCAGAGGAAGCAGCTGGTGCAAAGGTCCTTTGGCAGAAAGAACCTTGTGAAGTAGTTGGACAAGGGCTGCCACACATGGTTGTAAGACTGTGCACTGCCAAAAGGGATAGCCAATATTGAAATCTGAAGATAGGGTTGACAGGATTTGTTGTCTTATGGGATATGGGATGTGATAAATAAAGAAGCATCAAAATGACACCTTGAAGAATATTTTGCCATGAACTATAATGAGGAGAACCTCACAAGGAAGCAGAAGGTCTACCTTGGACTTGAAAAGTTTGGGATGTTCACAAGGCATCTGAGAGGAGAGGTCGGGTAGGCAGTTGGCTGTATGGGACTAAAGTCTAAGGGAGTGGTCTGAGACAAAGATTAAATATAAGAGTCTTCAGCAGGTAAATGGTATTTAAAATCATGAGATAAGATAGGATCTCTTAGAACTCATGGGTCAAAGAATAAGTAAAAAGAAATTTCAAAAATAATGACAATAAAAATATTACATAACAAAACTTGTGTGTCACAGATAAATCCACAAATAGAGGATTATTTATTGCTTTAAACACATTTAATATTTGTAGTTGCAGACTCTCTCTGTTCCTTGAGATGGTTGTTGTCAGTCATCTTCTCCTTATTAGTTGTCCTGGGCGAGTCCAATGAACTGGAGAGTAGGTGTTGCAAGTCTGTTGAGATTCAGGGCTCAACCAGCACGTGGATAGCCCAAAGATTTAAGTCTCTTGGACATACAACTAACAACTCTAGTACCAACTATAGGTTCAAATAGAGGGGCAGCAGAGTCATGTGTAGGGAAAACACAACTGATTCCAACTCTGTCATACAGGGGAGCATAAATTCCAAAGTAGGGCTCACTGGCAGGCGCCAAACTCTTGAGCTGTCTGCCATGCCTATAGTGTCTGGATGCCTCCAGAGCCCTCAGGAGGCCCGCTATTTGAGGCAATATTTACTGTCCTATCCATCTGTGCCATGGGACCCAAGCCCCCTCTCAATTAGAGGTAGAGAGGGCATCACCATTACAGAATCCTCAGGATTGGGGAATGGATGATGGACTAGGGTAGACTTACAGTATTCCACTGTAGACTTGTTGTAATCCTAGCAATGGAAGAACTTTTATCATGGATGTGGAGGCAGTGACCACTGGAGGTTCTGAGGGGAGGGAGTGGGAAAAATAGGTGTCATTTGGGGGCATTTTGGGGACTTGGGAATTATCCTGAACAACATTTCAATGACAGATACAGGCCATTGTATATCATGTAATAACTTGCAAAAATGTGTGGAAGAGAGTAAACTACAACGTATACTATAATCATCACTTAGTGGCAATGCTCGAAGATGTGTTCATCAATTGTGACAAATGTACGACACTAATGAAGGATGTTGCTGATGTGGGAAAATGTGGGAGGGCTAGGGAGCAGGGCATATGGGAATCCTCTATATTTTTCATGTAACATTTATGTAATCTAAGTTACTTTTTTAAAAAAGTATATTAAGAAATGACACTAAAGAAACAAAAAGAATAAACACATTTAATATTAGAAAAGAAGAAAAGCTGAAAATCAATGTTAAGAATCTACCTTAAAACAGGAAAACAAACATCAAATTAAGACCAAAAATAAAATAATAAAAAATATAGCAGAAATTAATAAACTAGAAAGTATTAAAACAAGCTAAAAGTTGGCTATTTGAGAAGATTAATAAAAGTGATAAACCACTAACAAGACTATATAAAGGAGAGAGAGAGAAAACAATCAGTGTCAGGAATTTTGAAAAGGTCAGCATTGCCTCAGAGTTTATGATCATTAAAAGTATAGTAAGAAAAAATTAAGAGCAGCTTCAACTTTATGCCAATACAGTTGAAAATGTAAAATAACTGTACAAATTCTTATTTAAAAAATTACAACCTACTAAATGGACATAAGAAGAAATAGTTCTATACCAATTTAAAAACTTTAACTGTAAAAAAAAAAAATTATACCTCAATAAAAACCCTTCCAGCAAAAAAACACCAGGCTCTGATAGCTTCACTGGCAAATTATCCAAAACATTTAAGCAATAAATATTTCACCTTACATAACCTTCCAAAGAATAGAAAAAGAATACTCCTGAACTCATTTTAAGAGGCCAGCATAACCTTGTTTCTAAAGTCTGGCAAGAACATTTCAAGAAGTGAAAATCACAGACCAATCTCAAGAATAAGCAGAGCCACAAAAATACTAAACAAAATATTAGCAAACAGAATTCAGCAATGCATAGAAAGAATAGTATATCATGCCTAACTTGAGGTTAACAAAATAGTTAATACGTAACAATCAATCAATGTAATTCACCTTATTAACGTCTCAGTAAATACAGAAATTTATCATTTTAAAATTTATAAAATTTGATTCAATAAAAAAATATCAATTCATCACAAAACTCATAGCATATCAGAAATACAGAAACTTCCTTAATCTGGTAAGTATTCACAGTCATACAAAATGGTAAAATAGTGCATTTTTCCCTTTAATATTGAGAGCAATAAAAAAGATACTTCCTAATACCACTTCTATTCAAGGTATTAGCCAATGCAGTAAAGCATGAAAAAGAAATTAAAAGCAAAAGGGCAGGAAAGGAAGAAACAAAAATTTACATTATACCGAGAAAATCCAAAAGAGACTACAGATAAATTCTTAGAATTAATAAATCAGTTTAGCAAGATTGCTGGGTGTAAAATCAATATACAAAAATCCATTGCATTACTATATAACAGCAACAATTTGAAAATAAACATGTCCATGGAACAGGCAGAAAGATACTATGACAACTAAATGCAATTTGTGATTGTGAACTGGCTCTTTTTGCTGTGAAGGACATTACTGGGGAAAATGGTGAAACTTGAATGGGGTCTGTAGACTGCGAATTAGATGGTCATACTGTATTCATGTTAATTCCTTGATTTGGGGGTTGAATAGGAGAATGTACCTGTTCATAGGAAATACACACGGAAGCATTCAGAGGGCATGGACATTGGATTGACAGCTTACTCTCATTGGTTCAGGAAGAGAAAAAGGTACCTGCAACTTATTGGTAAATCTAAGGTTGTTTCCACATTCTTAAAAATAGAGAAAATGAAAGCATTTCCCTAGTACCACTTCTGTGACTAGGTCACTTTGTCATTTTTATGCATTACCACCTCCCAGTAATCATAGCACATGTTTCCGAGGCAGTTTTACTCATACTTCAACTCATTTTGCATTGATTTTTTTTCATGTAACACTGTATCATAACCATTTCCCCTCATTATTTGTAATCTTCTTTATAAAGACTGCTATATGTCTGTCCAGTGGATGGTCACAATTTTAGCCACCGCCTCTTGTGAGAGATTTTGTTTGTTTGCTCATTATGATTAAGCTTAGTTAATATTCTTGCATGTATTCATTTTTTACAGATTTTAGACTATCTCCTCAGATTTGTTTTAGTTGAGGTAAAAAAAAACATGAACTTTTTTTTTTTTGGGAGGTACCGGGGAATGAACCCGGGACCTTTTACACGGGAAGCAGGCACTTAACCACTGAGCTACACCCGCTTCCCCAAAATATGAACATTTTTTTTTTTTTTTTTAAAGATTTATTTATTTTATTTTATTTATCCCCCCCTTGCTGCTTGTGCTGCTGTGTCCATTCGCTGCGTGTCTTCTCTGTGTCTGCTTATCTCCCCCTTGCTGTGAGGTCTTGCCCCATCAGCCCACGGCGCTTAAGCCGGTCTGCCCTCACAAGGAGGCCTCGGGGCGCGAACCCGGGCCTCCCATATGGTAAACGGGAGCTCTATCCACTGAGCCACACCCGCTTCCCTGAACATTTTTTAACAAGTCTTGATAACCATTTCTAAATTTCATTCCAGAGTGTTATCAGCCATATCACAGATGTGATGCTCCCTGGTTAGAACTAAGACTAAGCATTTCAGTTATAATACATATTTAAAATTTAGTAGGCAAAAAGGGACAGAAAAAGATCTTGGGATTTAATGTGCATTTCAATTTAGGGAAGCTGAATATTGTTGTACACTTATTTATGAGTATTTCCTTTGTATAGTTTTGTGATTGCTCAGTTTTCTCTTTCCTGCCAGGAGTTATATCCATAACTCCATGCTAATAAGTTTTGAGTCTTGATATACTAGATGCTTTCTTAGAAAAATCTAATTTTCTAAATTTGACTCAAAAGAAATAGAAAACTTGAACATACTAATAATCTTGGAAGGAAAATGAAAAGTTGCTAATGGTGGACCTGGAGTGAGAGCCAGCTTCCAAGGTGAGTCTCTATTGAGTAAACCTATATATTCTCAGAGGTCTGAAAAAACCCAAGTAATAACTGTGGGAAGAGGGCTTCCAACCCAGTATCAAATTATTAATAACTGGCTTCATATTGGGCTTCAGAATTAATGAATTTTCCTGTTTGTTGTCATGTACAAAAACTGTGGTTTTTAGTAATTGCTTCCTTAGTCGCTTTGCTTGGATTAAATTTGGGTTATGATATTAAGAGTCATCAAAAACCACGTGTGCACATGGGCAGACCCAGAATTCACAGTGACCCCAGGGTAACTGGTGAAGCCCACTGATAGCCAATTTAATCAAGGGGGAATTCAAAGTATTTGCTGCAAGCAATTGATTTTCAAGAGAAAAGTCAGCAGGATCAACAGCCAGTTGGGATGAAAATCCCTTGAATCACCCCTATCACCATGTTTTCTAGCAACTAACTCCCGACTCCATATAGCGTAATAGCCAAATTACTATAATTATCCTGCAATACAAGTGGCATATCAACATTATTTTAAACATGGATTTTTTTTTTGCATAATCTTTCATTATTATCATTCAGCCTCCCATTTGGAAATGGAAAACAACAACAAACTGTGATCTAGCCCCAAAAGGAAAAAGGTCACCAAAGAGAACAAATAAAAGGGCTATTTACATGTGAATATACTAAGAGAAGTATTTTACAGTCAAATACAGTCTTGAAATTCATTAAATGCCTTCTCGCCTGCTTCATAAATATGGGCAAAAGAGACATCGCCTACTGAGAAAATAATCCCAGCACATAATGATCATAACGTATATAAATAAAGCCACTTTTCCTTCAAAGATTTAAGGCCCTATATAAAAGTGGGTTTGTGTTTTCACCCTCGTGCAATGGATCTGACCAGTGTAGAACACGGCCTGAGTCATACCAGTGCCGAAAGGAAAGTAAGAATCCTGGCTCCTTGTCAGCCTGTTCTCCTCAAAAATAATAGATTCTTAAGTGCTTACCATCATTTGTCGTTGCTGTTGTTTTTTGGCATTCAGAAAGGCTGCGAAACTTGTATTTGAATTAAGATGGAAAATCAGCAACAGGTTTTGTTAAATAATCAAAAGGGTTACCAGAATGGCTTTGGGGTCAGTATCCCTGACAAGCTTTGGGTTTCAGTCTGGATCACATTCTGCCTGGTATGTTAGCAGCCTAAGAACCCCACCCTGGAATCCCCTCGGAGATTTTACAATGTCAACCTTGGGGTGAAACGATTGAGCTTGGGCATAGGTCTAGTATCATTTTCTTGCTTTATCAAAATCTCTAGCAGACCATTAGAAATCACATTGTTAATTCTGGAAAACCAAAGTTGACAAGAGTAGATAAATAAACTTTGGAAGAATGCAATTGTGTTACCTTTATATACTATAGGCTTTCAGTGGTTAAAAGAAGAAAAATTCTAACTGTAACAAATATTAGTATATTAGGCTTTGCATGAACATTAAGTAAAAGTGGATTTTGCTGCCACTATTTGCATTATTGCCTTATTGCCGTAGCCTTGCAGCTTTGGCCACGAGGTACTACAGAACAGCACAAGACCCCAGAGAAAGCAAAGGAAGGAGGAAGAGGGAGAGCAGAGATGCTCAAAGCCCAAGTCACAAAACAAACAAAAAGTGGCCAATTTGGTGGCTCTTGTACCAAGTGGGTAGTAACTCTATGTCACTACTGAGTGAGTGGATGGGAAGGGGTGTCCAGGGGTCAAGTCTAAGGAAGGAATTTGGCCTCGCTTCCTGGGAAGGGGGCCCTCGGGGCTCTGAGGCAATTAGAGCAGAGGTTCCCTCCTCAGGGGTCCTGACAGCTACTCATGAAACAGAGGGAGCTGCTGTGAGGATAGAGGGCAGGCCGGGTGCTGCTCACACCCTGCCAGGGGAAGGCAGGTGGCTTCTGGGAGGGCCTCAGTATGCAAAGTCTCCGCCCTCTGCACACAAGGCCACCTCACTGGGAGCCAGAGGAAGGAAGGGGATACCCCAGAGTCCCTGTAGGCCTCGAGTTAAATAACTGCAGGACATCCTGAGTGTTAAAAATGAATGCGCTGAGAACCAGAGTGCAAATATTTTAGCAGAAATACTGCTATGCTCTGTAGATGAGCATTTCATTCCTATTTGGAATCCACATTAAAAGAATAATAGAAGTAAAAATGTGTTTCATTCCTATTTGGAGTCTAGGTTAAAAGGGAACCCAGGAATATAAAATGGAATCTTAGGAAGAGAGGCTGAAAGACCTGGCACTATTTCATATACAATAAATAAGGTTTAATTTAGCCATTGTGTCTTAGCTCACGGCTGGCTCTGGCACAAGGAGAATGATTCTAGATGTTTCCTACCCTGTGGAAGAAAGAACCCAAGGGAATAAGCAAATGTAACCTTAATGAAAATAAATATAAAGACATAAAGAGACATTTCCTGACAGCAAGAGTGTTAAAAATTTTTTTTCTTAAGGCAACATTACTATGTTTTATATGGGGATGTCATGAAGACTTTATTTTGAAGGGCCTTTTCAATGTAAAATAAGCAACATTTTTCCTGGATGGCTTGGTTCCAAGGCGGCCACACTAGTTATTCTTTTGGAAGCCCCATAATTCTGTTATATAAAATTAAATTTCTACCTGCCAAAGAGCACACAAATTTCTACCGAGATTTTGTAAGGCGGGCCCCGGGTGAATAACGAGATTTACGGATCAGAACCTCACAGGAGTCTTTTAATACAGAGATTCACACTGCCTAGAACACACTTGCCTACGTAAGGAAGAAAGGCTTTGTTTTTTCTTTGTTATTTTTATTTTAACTATTAAATGTGGCAATGCCAATACAGCTGTGGAAGAGCAGGCTGTGCCCTATTTTGCCTGCTACATTGTCAAGAAAATTGCCAGCTCAATTTTGATTCCAAAATCTTTATTGTGATGGTACAGCTAACAAAAGGCACAGCTTGATTTGCAAACACCGGGCAGGGCCAGTGGTGGGGCCAACTGGAAAAAATATGATGTTTTGAACTACTTTATTGTCACTGAAGGCGAATATTCACAAACTGCCTGGCATATAGACCCCCCAATGCATGTTCACTAAGTTCTCATGTAGGACAGTCTCCCACACTGGCAGAATGCCCTTCTTTAGTATCTAAGACTACTTCTTTACAAATTCTTCCAAGATTTGGGGGAACTCGCTACTTCTAAACCAGGTTCACCATTAAATAAAAGAACAAACAAAGCTTTACTAATTTTTCCTTACACTGGGCCAAAAGCTGCATCCTTAAAACTTGTTCCCATTGGCCTGGTTTTGTCCCCTCCGCAACAAAGATGCTCTTACCACTTACAACTAAGCTTCTAGCACCAGCTATTGGCAGGCCAGAGATATGTGCTTTCCTCATTCTTCCTACTAAGACCCAGCTTTCCAGGCTCGCACCATCCATCCTGGCGACTATTCTCGGATGAACTCCAATATTACAATGCCCTGCAAACTGATACTCTCCAACCCAGCCCCGATTCCTCAGAATTTTGTTAAATAGTGCATAGAAAGGACAGGACAGTTTCTTGCCTGGGTTGGGCATAACTGGTCCCCTACACCACGGAAGGGTTTCAGCTTTGTGGCAGCTGGTTTCCCTACCACTTCCTATGGATCTAGTGGCCAAACAAATCCTCCACATATTTTCCTATATACTCCCATTCTGAATTAGTTCAATTGGCTTTTTGAATCTCAATACAAATATATTTACCAGTCTTAAATTCTGAGTTGACTGAGATTAGAATCAGAAGTGACTAGATTTGCCTTGAATTGGTTTGCTTACATCTTCTGTTCTCAGCAAAAATGGGGGCTCATGGCTTGTAGGAAACAAAAGAAAGGTAAAACTTTGCCCACCTGAGTGGAGGTTTCTGAATTTTAAAACTCCTATACCAACATCAAGGTTTAGTACATAAAAACCAAAACTTGCAAGGGTTGTGTAACCAGTTTATATGCAAGATAGGTGGTTATAGGAACATACACAAATTATTCAAGTAAACTGCAAATTGAATGTGCATGTTTAAACTTTTTAGATTCAGCGCAAACTTCTGCTATGCTGTTATTCAGGCTAATCATAATGTGTGTATGTAGCTCAAGAAGGAAGGTCACTGTTAGCACATAGAAGCAAGATCAGCTTAAGAACACTTTTTTTTTT
>JAQZBX010047107.1:0-20573 GCA_029593785.1 Cabassous unicinctus | reverse complement strand
ATGTATCTCATATGGTTTTTTTTTTTTTCTTTTTAGATGTTTTTATACTCTCCTCCAACTCTCTCTCCCTTGATTGTTCCATTCAACTTGTAGAAATTTCTTTAGCATTTCTTGAAGTGCCGCTTTCTTATTGACATACTCTCTTAATTTCTGTTTATCTCTGAATATTTTGAACTCTCCATCATTTTTGAATGACAGTTTTGCTGGATAGAGAATTTGTGGCTGGAAGTTTTTTTCTTTTAGTACTTTGAGTATTTCATACCACTGTCTTCATTCCTCCATGGTTTCAGATGAGAAATCAGCACTTAATCTTATTGTGCTTCCCTTGAATGTGATGGTTCTCTTTTCTCTTGCTGCCTTGAGTATTCACTCTTTGTCTTGAGCATTGGACATTTTGACAAGTGTATGTTTTGGAGTTGACCTGTTGGGATTTATACTGTTTGGGTGCACTTTGCTTCCTGGATCTGCACATCCATCTCTCTCAATAGATTGAGAAATTTTCACCCGTTACTTCCTTCAACACTCCTTCTGTCTCCTTTCCTTTCTCTTCTCCTTCTGGGATGCCCATAATGCGTATGTTTGTGCGTTTTGTGTTGTCAGTTAAATCCCTGAGTCCCTGCTGGATTTTTTCTATCTCTTTGTCTATCTGTTCTACTATCTGTTTGATTTCAGATGTATTATCTTCCACATCACTAATTCTTTCTTCTGCCTGTTCAAATCTGCTGTTATGAGAATCCAGTGTCTTTTTGATTTCTTGGATTGTGCCATTGATCACCATCATATTCATTATCTTTATGTGTATGTTTACAATTTCTTCAGTATGTTCTCCCAGTGTCTTCTTTATATCCTTAATCTCTTCCTTCACTTCATTAAGTTGTTCCATGATATTTGTTTGGAATGCTTTGATTAGTTTTTCAATATTCTGCATCTCTTCCTGCTTTTTAGTTTGTTCTTTGGACTGGTCCATGTCTTCCTGTTTCTCAGTGTGGTTTGTAATTTTTTGTTGCCCTCTAGTCATCATTTTATCTTGCTGGGTTTATTCAGTTGATTAGCTTTTCTCTGTCCTCTAGAGTTTCATTTAGTTGGTGGTTCTGTGTGTGTGTTACGTTTTCTCTTTGACACTTTTTCTTCTTATTTTGTTTCCTTGCTTCTTTCTATGTTCCCTTGACGGCAAAAGTTAGTACCAGAGGAATTGAAAGATGTGAGAAAGGAAGAAGAATAATAGCAATATTGATAAAAGTTAGAAGAGGGGCCAAATAGTACTTAGTGAAATGAATATTTAACTTGTGTAGGCAGTATAGAGTAATAGGGAAAAAAGTGGAGTACCTACAATGGACTGGGAAACCAAATAGAGGAATATATATATATATATAATGATTTAGAAGGCTAGAATGATGAGGAAGGAGAGAAAGTGTAAAGAAAGGGCTAAAAGGAAAAAGCTAATATTAATTAAAAAAAGAAGAAAATAAAATAAATAAAATAGAAATTGACACCTTTAAGTTGTGGTCTAATGAAAAAGTGTGGTGTCTAAGAATCACAACAGAAAGTAGAAGGCTGAGAGATGAAGGAAGGATAAGAGATACCTTGGGATATAATATCAATATAGACAGAGAATGGGAAATCACTGAAGAAGAAGCACAGCAAAGAAGAGGTAAGCTAGCAGCACCTAATTAAAAGAAAATGAGGGAAAACAGAAAGGGGGAAGGAAAGAGGAAAGAAAAGCAAGAGATAACAAATAAACAGAGAAAAACCAAAGAACCACACAAGCAAGCAGTCAAACAAAGCTAAGGAGGAAATGTTCCTTCTAGTGTCCTTGCGGATCCTCTCAGCCTGCTTGCGTTTATCAATTTCCCTTCAGGGCTCTATTTGCAGGTTTTGAGGCAGATTTTTGGTATTAAACTAAATTAAAAAGAATAATTCATTTTTTTAAGTGACTGTCTTCTTTTTTTGGCGATATAATGGACCCGAGAGAACTCCTTTGCTAGATCACCCCCTTCATGGAGAGGACCATAAATAGGCTCGTCGAAACTAATTCAGCTCTTCCCACTTCCTGGCCTCCCCAGGGGAGGTGAAGTTCTGATGATTGTCAGTGCAGAATGATAAAATTGGCTGACTCTGCCCCCTCTGGGGCCAGGCCTCAGTGTCAGCGGGCTGCTGGGTAAATCAGGCTTCCTCAGCAGATTTGCCTCTTCCCTCAGCCTGGTGCTGTTTCAAGCCAGCTTCTCTGCTCACCAAAGCTATGAGGGAGTCCAGGCAGGCAAATCCACAGAAGTTAAACCCCTCTCCACTTTCTGTCAGAGCCCTCCCTCCCTCAGAGTATGCTCCCTCATACCAGGAGTGGGAGTCGCGTGTGCAGAATTCGTGACTCCAACCAGCCATTTTCCCTGCGGATGGGGCTCAGCTGTCTGTGTTAACCACCACAGGCAGGCTCAAAGCTCATAAATCTCCACCGATCACTCCATGCCATTGATCTGCCCATTGCTAGATGACCCAAGCTTCTCACTCCGTGCGCCCACAGCACAGACCCTCGGGCAAGACCCCATCGTTAATCAGCAGTCCCCTGAGAGCTAGTCAGTGAGTACCCTCCTAAACCGACACCATCTTGCCTCTCTTCTAACCTCATCTTTTTTCTATACATTTTCACTTCATATTAAATGTTTGTTCAGTTTTACAACATGCTTATTTAACTTATTAATGCAGTCACTCCTCACCTCTCTCAACTGACATCTCTCCTTTTCAAACTTGTGCCCTTGTGTGTGTTCTTTCTTTGTTTTTTCTTTGTTTTTGTGTTTTAAATTTTTTTGAAGTATATAGTGCTTGAGATACTTTGAGCTTCCTGGATCATGAATATATATTTTCATAACATTTAGAACATTTTTTATATTATTTCTTCTAAAAATTTCCAGGGTTTTCCCTTTCTATGTGTCAAAATTTACATACTTAAATAGTGATATTGAACCCCTATTTATTGAGAGCAATCTCATTTTATTACCTTTAGTTTTTCTCCCTTTTCAGTTGTATAATTATATTACCCTGTTCAAGGTCCAGGAGATTTTTTCCTTTTCAGATTAAAATAAAGTTTTAACATATACTGGTTAAATGATTGATTCCAATTATCAAGTGAAAATAGAGGTATTGCTACACAATGGAGTTAGGTGTATGTATAATTTATGGAGATCCTCTGAAGCATCTCCTAATATTCTCATATTGCATAAAAAAAATAACTGAATTAAAAGCCTACACAGCAAATACCATTAAAGATTAAGACACCTACATTATGAAAACTTGTGTTTATCTCTTAAAACATTTCCCCTCAAAATTGTTTTCTGCTGGTGTGTGAACACATGTCATAATTGAGGAATGTGTTCAAAACAACATGAAGAGATTGTCATTTGCAGAAAAGAGGATTAGAGCAGTTTCAAATATTTTTCCTGTTTTATTCTGTATATGTTCTCTACGTGTTTCAATTTTTCCCTCTCCCTTTCCCTTACTAATTTCTCACCATATTTATTGAGATAAAATTCCTATCCCATAGAATTCAACCATTTAAAATGTACCCTTTGATGGTGTTTACTACATCCATGGATTTCTGCAATCATCACCAGTGTCTACGTCAGAGCATCTTCCTCAATCCAAAAGGAAACTCCATATTTGTTACCAGTCACTCCTTACCTCTCTCAACTGTTATCTCTCCATTCCAAACATTTTTAATAGTATATATTTTTAAAATTTTAACAGATACTTAGACTACATAAGTGTTACACAAAAAATATAGGGATTCTCATATGCCCCACTCCCTACATCCCAAACCCTCCTACATGAACATCCTTCATTAGTGTGGCACGTTCATTCCAATTGATTAATGTATCCTGGGGCTTTGCCACTGAACATGGACCATAGTTCACATTGTAGTCTACACTCTTTCCCACACAGGTCTGCATGTTCTGTGATGATATAAAATGACCTATATATGTCTTTGCAATGTCATTCAGGATGATTCCCAAGTCCCCCAAAAGGCCCCATTTTACAATTGTTTTTCCCTTTCCTTGTCCCCAGAGCATTTTAATTCATTCTTCATTTTTTTCTGTATTCTTTTTCTTCTTTAATTGTTTCTATTCCACTTTCCTTATTGTATTCTTCTGTGCTTCTTAACTATTTTAATTTTCCATTCTAGACTACAACAACCACTAATTTACTTTATATATAGATTTGCTTGTTCTGAATATTTCATATAAATTGAATGTTGTAATATTTTGTCACTGGTGTCTTTCATTTAGCATAATATTTTCAGGTTCAACATTTTGTAGCATGTATTAATAGTTACTGTATAAATACAATATTCCAAATTGTATTTACCATTCATCAGTTAATTGATCTGTTAATTTTTTCATTTTTTGTTTGCTATGAAGTTTGCTAGTGTGACTATTCATGTCTTGTTTCCTGGGTGGACATATGCCTTCATTCTTTTTACTATATACCTAGAAATGAAAGGCTGGTTCATATATTAATGGTAACTGTACTTTAAATATATTGAGGAGAAGCCAAACTGTTATAAAAAGTTTCTTTATCCTTTTAAATCCCCACCATATGTGAATGAGGATTCTAATATCGCTACATTTTCCCTGATACATAATATTGTCTTTCATTTTTATTAAATCAATTCTAGAGCATGTGAAGTGATATCCCAGTGCAGTTTTGCTTGCATTTCCCTAATAACTAATGATGTTGAGAATTATTTCATGTTCTCAATGGCCATTTACTTTTTTAAGATATTCCTATTCAATTGTTTGCCCATTTTAATTTGAATTATTTAGATTATTGAGTTTTGAGATTTTTAAAAATATGTTGTAGATATAAGTCTGATGCCAGTACAATTAAGATATGAATTGTAAATATGTTCTACCATTCTGTAAGTTGTTTTGTCACTTTCTCATTAATGTCATTTGACCATGAAATTTTTATTTTTGAAGGACTCTAATTTTTTTATTTTTTTTTTCTCATTGCTTCTGCTTTCTGCATCATATGCAAGAATACATTTCTTAACATAAGGTCATGAGATTTTGGTCTTAAATTTTTTTTCTAAGATTTTTATATTGTATCCCTTAACATTTAGGTTCATAATCCATTTTTAGTTAATTCTTGTGTATGGTGTGATATCTGGGACCAAATAAATTCATTTGCTTTTAGATACCCAGTTGTCCCAGTACTATTTGTTGAAGAGACTCTTCTTTCACCGACTGATTTGCCTTGCTTCTTGAGGAGAATGATTGAATATACATGTAGGTGATGATTTCTGAACTCTATTTCCTTTTAATGCTAATATAAATGGAACTGTATACTCAATTTCATTTATTTTTGTGGTATATTGTAGCATATATGTATTTATATATAGACCATAAAATTTGGCATTTATGCATTTTAAGTGTCAAAATTCAAGGACATTAATTACATATATAATGTTTTACCATTGCCAGCATATATTACCAAAAACTTTTTCATCATTCTAAATAGAACTCTGTCTCCATTTAGCAATAATCTCCATCCCCGATTGCCAGTCTTAATATATTTTCTGTCTCTTTGAATGAACTTATTCTAGATATTTCATGTAATTAGAATTATACAATAATTGTCCTTTTATGTCTGGATTTTAACTTAGCATAAGGTTTTCAAAGTCCATTCAGGTTGAGCATGTATCAAATTTCATTCCTTTTTATTTTTATGTATCTAGCACATTTTATCTTTTCTTCTCTTAATAGATGCTTAAGATATAGCTCTCTTTTGACTACTGTGAATAATGCTCCTATAAACTTTAGTATACAAGTATCTAAGTCTTTGTTTTCATTTTTTGGGATATATATCTAGGAGTGGAACTGCCAGGTCACATGGTAATTCTGTTTAGCTTGTTGAGGATGTGCTGAACTGTTTTCTTCAGCTATTACAACATTTTACATTCCCATGAGAAATGCACAAGTATTTCAATTTCTCAACATTCTCACCAAAACTTGTCAGTTTCCTATTTTTAAATAGCCATCTGCATTGGTATAAAGGGGTATCTCATTGTGGTTTTGATTTGTAGTTCTTTAATAGCAAAAGATATTGAGCATCTTTTCATGTCCTTATTGGCCATTTGTATATATGTTTTTGGAGAAATGTCTACTAAAACCCTTTGCCCATATTTTACTTAGGTATTTTGCCCTATTGTTCTTAATTGTAGGAATTTTTTTAAAATTCTGAATATTCAACCTTTATCAGATATATGCTTTGCAATAGTTTTCTCCCATTCTGTAATTTAACTCGTCTTACCAAATTTTCAGAATTTTTATTTTACAGAAATCAAAATGCGTATTCTCAAATAAGGGGTGTAAGAGGAAACATTCAAGTCTTAGTCACTATCTTGGTGGGTAGGGACATCTAGCTTATCACCATTAAGTATGTTGAGACCTGTAGGTTGTTTTAGATGTTCCTTATCAAGTAGAGGAATTTATTTTCTATTACTAGCTTGCTGAGAGTTTTTAACAAGAATGAGTGTCTATATATATTTTCAATTACCAGAGGGTGACAGTTTGAAATTCTTTTAAGAATTCCATAAAGAGAAAGACTGTTATTTAACTAATCCATTCCTTTGGGCATGAAACACTTGTGATTTGACTATGTTAGTAAGTCATGAGCCAGCTTGAGTTTCTGCCCTCTTGCTGGGTCTGATATAAACAGATACACAAAAAGAAAGATACACACAGAGGAAAAGAGTGCTCTGCCATTTTTGATCCTGCCATGTAAGAGAGAACTAGAGGATTATTTAAGTACAATGCCCCCCAAAGTCTGTGCCTGTACAGCAGCTCAAGAGGAGAGAAGACCTGTGAGCCTTATAGCTCACAGCTGAACTGGGGAAGAAAGTGGAGAAGCCAAGACTCAGATAAGAGGCCCAGTAAAAGGCAAGCCTTATGCCAGGTTGCCTACAGCTGAGCTCCAGGATAAAGTAGATTTTGGAGGGAAAGGGAGGATCCTTGGGAGAGATAAGTTGCCATCTTGCTTCAACACATGGCAGCATGCTAAAATCAAAAGCAACTGACTTTTGTGTGAAAGCATCTTTGATGGTGTCTTGATTTGGATATTATACAACCTCAGAATTGTAAGTTTTTACCCTAAATAAAATTCCAAATAAAAACCCAAACAATTTCTGGAACTTTGCATCATCAAGCTTGTGGCAAACTAAAACACTAGAACATTCTTTAGAATTATACTCAGTGCCAGTTAAATGTAGAAAAGTTTTTGCAATATTGATCAATGCCTCCCATTTTTTTTGCTCTATTATTGCTATACATATTGCATCTATATATCTTACATTTTTAAAGTATATTTTTATAAGTATTAGTTTATAAAAGCATATGTATTTTAAAGAAGCTAAGAGAAGAAGGGATAGAAAATATGGATTTATAGAGTTTCTTGTATTAACATTTTTATTTAACATTTATGATTACCTTAATTTCTTCCTGTGGATTTAAGTTTCCATTCATTGTCATTTTTTTACTGCAATGCAGCTTGAGTCTCATCTCCTGATATTGTCAAATATATTAGTCTTCTATATGTTGTAGGTAGTTTGCTACTTCAATAAGAATAATATATCCACAAGTTTCATCAAATATGAGATTGTTTTGACCATAAGTTTAATAAGAATTAATAAGAGACCACATCATATATACGCAAGAAATTGTGTAAATAAAATATTGACAGGAGTACAAATTTCCCATCATTTTGTGTAGATGAATTAGGGGTATTTATAAAAAGTAAAAAGCTATATTTTATAATTAATTACTATCAAATAATTTATTTGAGAAAATATTTCCATATGTGAACAAATATGCATGTACAATGATATTCAAGATATGCTTGATAAATGGAAATGTATTAGTCTACCAAAGGGGTGCAAATGCAAAGTACCAGAAATATGCTGACTTTTATAAAAAGTATTTATTCGGGGTAAAAGTTACAGTTACAAGGACCTAAATCCAACTCAAGGTTGCTTTCTCACCAAAGTCAGCTGCCATGTTTTGAAGCAAGATGGCAGGTTATCTCTGCTGGGTTTCAGCCTTCCCCTTTGGGCTTCCTCTTCCTATTGAGACTCCATTGCTTCAGTTTCTTCCTGATCTCAGCTGTATACTGGCATAGAGTTTGTCTCTCAGGCTTTCTATATCATGCTTGACATTCTTTCCAAGGTTATCTATAAGCTATTAGGCAAATGGATCAATTCTCCCTGAGGCCCCAGGATCAAAATTGACAAAGTTCTCTCCTCTGTTTGTCTTCTTGAGTGAGTGTCCATTTATATCAGCCCACCAAGGGGGTGGGGACTCCACCTGAGTCATACTTTACTGACATGGTCAAATCAAAGCCCTAATTTTAACAGGTAATTTAATCAAAGACATCTCAGCTGAATCTAATGCAATCAAAGGGTATCACACCCAGAGGAATAGATTAATTTACAAAAATAATCCTTCTCTTTTTGTGATTCACAAAAATAATCTCAAACTTCACAGGAACACATAAGAAGAGAGGGTTTTTTTGAATAACTTAATTTCAAATTAAAAAAAGATAAAGGCAGCTCAGCAAGTAATGGAAGCATTACTCTTAAAAATTCTGTCCAGGTACTTTTGTCACATCTACTTATGACTTCTAAATCAATTGTTCCTCTAGTATTCAGAAAGATACAGAGATGAACACAGGATATTTGAATGACATAGTGAAGGTATCCTTACCCTTGAAAAAGAATTAAGTGTAAAATCTGCTTAAAATTCATGTCTCATTAAACCAAACACCATATTCTTTTTATTACCTTTAGCATTAATATAGTATGAGTTTTGAATTTGTTACAAAACCATTATAATGTTGATAACAATAGTCCATAAATTACATAGGTTATATTTTTCCCATGTACCACCACACTCTCACATTCTTAACACCTTGCAGTAGCAGAATTTTCCTGTGTTTATATTATTAATCACAATCTTCATCTACCACCAAAGACTGGCTTCCAGCAATCCTTATTTCCTCTCCCACATGACAAGTCACATGGCCTCTCCTTTTCTCTCCCTTCTCTTCAGAATTTTGTTGATTTCAACTTCTTGTGTCTATGGCTTTTATTGCTTTGTCTGAATTTATTTCTCTTTTAAAGAACCCCTGTATTAGAATTAAGACCCATCCTGTAGGAGGTCGGTTGCACTTTAACCATGGTGGCCTCATCAAAATGTGTTGCTTACACTGTGTCTACACCCACAAGAGTTGGTTAAATTCAAGCACTTGTTTTTCTTGAGTACATACAGCTTCAAACCACCACAAAGGCCAATAACAATGTCCAATTGAGCCAACATATTTACAAATGAATATGCAAAACAATGTCTGGAAACAAGTGTCTCCAAGTCTCCTACCATATGTGCTTTTGTTTTTCTGGCTGTGACAAGGATCATGCCCTCATAACTCACACAGTCATGCAGTGACTGATTCCATTTCAAAACATCATATTTTTGTTTACTTGGTTCATAACTGAGCATCTGTTAGGTCCCTTTGTAGTTTTTCTTCAACAGTGGTATAAGCCCTGATTAGGATAGGGGTTAGATTGATTATTAAATAAAATAAATCACAGATAAACAGGAAGGCATCATACTGGGAGGGAAACACCAACTTTCCTTAGTGTGGGAAGTGAACTTAAAAGAAGAAATTTAGAATTTATTATAGCTTGCTTATCAATACAACTTGCAAAAAATATATAAACAAATCAAGTTAAGGGCCAGTCATCACTAGGGGGCTATTTGTTTATTGGCACAGTTTTAAGCTCTGACCAAGGCTCCTATTTTATCAATTGAGACTTGGGTATAGAAACAAACATAAATGAAATCTAAACATCAAACTGACTGCTGTCACTAGGAATATTACTCTCTGCTTCAGTGTTTTCACAACTGTCTCCTCTAACTGAGGCATAAAGAGTTGCCCATGCTACTGGGCTTGTTGCCCACAGTCCCAAAATGATCTTGGCAATGTCAAATGGAAACACCTGTTTTCCTCTTGTGGTTCACTGTGGGCTGGGCCTGTTTCCCTCCTGAACACCAGCATACAGCATTAAGATGCATGAAGTATTGGGCCACTATGAAATTCCATTGATTTCTTATGCATTACTAATTTGGCTGGAACAACAAGAACAACAAAAATCAGTACTAAGACCCTCCTGCTCTCCAGATATTAAAATGAAATTAAAACAGGAGGGCAACAAAGACCACTCAGAAATCATTGTTCTTTGGAACAAGACACTCTCCAATCTGCAATATATTCATGTAGATCCCACTGGAGGAGGAAGCCTTAGCAGCTCTCCCCTCTTCCCTGAAATGCTGGTTTCTAAAGAATAACTTGTTTTTTGTACAAAGACATTAAATATTATATTTCTAAACAACAATGCCAATTTTAAAACACACAAGCATACACAGGAGACTTGTTGAAAGGGTTAATGGACTTGCTGGGGGTGAGCCAGGGATCTAGATCTGTTTGTACTGTTCATTGTCCAGGTCCTTTGCAACTTCAATGCAAAGTAAGTGTAAGAGCCAATCAAGACTAAACTGTAGCTGTTAGTAAAAAGCCCTTTGTGCTCAAGGGAGAGCACTAATGGATCACAGTCAAACAGGCACTCCCTGAAACACAAGTCTGACAATTTGAATTTTTGTTCAGCACATTGATGTTTTTTCCTTTGTGATTGAAAAATGGAGCACCTTATACAGGATTTTAATAAACCATGTAATATCCCAAAAAACTTCTTATAATATACAAAGTATTCTTACCCAAAATCCTAGCTGTGCAGGAAGATAATAACATTTGTCTTTCCCCGGTAGCCACACAACTTTCATTAGTTGCCCAAGTGAAAACTGATTATAACACCATCCAGTTACCTGTTTGGAAAATCTGCCATCTGTGAATATCAATATATAAAACTCTGCTTGCTTCAAGCAGTTGCTTTGAATAGGTTCAGTTTACCCCATTGGTCACAAATGAGCCAACGATTATTTTTCAGTCTCCAAATAAATAATTTAAATTTCATCAAAAAGTTGCAGCATGATGAGAGGGAGCCTCTAAAGAAATCTGGATGTTCTTTCCTGTTTCCGATTTGCACTTGCCTAAATTAGAATCCCAGGAAGGGATTCTTCCAGAGCAGTGAAGGGGGCTCCCAAAGACAGACTCTATCCCTTCCCACCACAGCCTCCAATCCCATGTTGGCTGCTCACTTTTCAGTCTCTCATTGTCCATTTGATCATTGCATATTGACTAGATCTGGTTGCCAAAAATAACTTCAGTCGAAGTGAAAAACAGAAGGCCCTCAAGGCATAAGGAGATCAACAGGATTACAGTTATTGGTGTTGAAAAATCACTACATTCAGTCAGGTGCCTTCTGACATAGAAAATGAAGAGAAATGCACAGAGAACTAAAGCATGGAGGAAGACAGGCTATATATAGTAAACACCAAAAAACTTCTGATTCTTTTCTCCACACAATTGTTCACCATGGGAGTTACCATCCATTTTCCAAATATTGTGGTTGTGAGCATATTCAGGCTTAGTAGAGCAGCACTTTGGAACTTGCAGATGGCTCTGCCATGGTTTCAGCGCAAACTCTCTAAATATTCTTTTACAGCATTTACTTTGGGTACTGTCCCAGGGTTGGTGAGCATGCTCTTCATGTGATAAGACAGGTCAAGTACTCTAAGCAGTTAGAAAGGACTCTGTTGACCAAAGAGTACCAAAACTCTTTTGAAACCAGCAACATGACAAAGGTTATCACAAAGTCTGCATATATAACCCACAGCCATGTCATGATAGCACTGATCATGCCACGGCTGTCTTGGATGAACAAAACCCTGTAAACCATGACAGCCTCAGAAGGAGGGTCATAAGTCTTAGTCATCACTTTCAGCCACTTCTCAGCACCTGTGCCCTAATGACTGCATGATTACCCTAACTCACCCTGATAAATTTTTTCTACACATTACTTTATAATTTTGCACCTTTTCTTCAGGAGCTTAAATTGCATAGTGTCTGAAGTGGTACGATCTGAATCCCAATGTACACAGGAGAAAACCCTGACCTAGAGAGCTCAGTGTCACACCCAGATCAGCAAAAAGCTGGGCCTGCAATTCCAGCCCTATCCAGAGAGAGCAACTAAAGAGAGACCAAGATACATTGAAAGGAAGTCAGGCACAAGAGAAACGTGCCTCTGAGGATCTCATGAAGGTGTTGGATATGCTGCAGGGTGGGGGATAGGGAGCAGTGGGGCCAATAGAAAGGCAGGTCAGCAGCTGGGAGCAGTGGGGAATGGGAACATGAGCAGCCTGTCCAGCACCAAAAGCCCAGAGACTCAAGTGGCACAGACAAGAATGCAGCATGTGACCACGATCATGGGCAGACTTGAGCGGGCCCCAGAGTTATGCTATATATCACAAGACTGATAGAAGGAAATGGCTTATGAGCAGACACCTGAGCCCAATAGCAGGAATGTTCATCTTCTTGTAGAACAAATCATGCAACTCTCACAGGCTTTCTTCCTGGATGAGTCAGTGACTTTAACAGCTTCATTGTTGTTTTGTTCCACATCATTTTAAAAAACAGACCTCTGAAATTGGGATGTGTATTTTGATTAGGTAAGCAAATGTTCCCAAACCTATATGCATCGACTGTAAGCTTCCCTAAGCCATTGATTTGCTGAGTGTAGCTCTCTTGCTATGTCTTGTTACTTCACCTGTTTACAAATCACTACCCTTCAGGAAAATAAAACATTGATTATTTTATTTTAGCTTTATTTATTAGACTCATGCAACCACATGCCTTCAATGAAAGAAACTGTTTTCAAATCAATCTGTTTCTGAACAATTGTATGGATGGAGTAGAATGTATGATACTCCTAGCATTATTTTGACTCTTCAAAGAAAGTTGATTTGCTAAACTTAAAACATCTAAAAATGTCAGTGGTCCAGTTACAAACTTGAAGATATGAAAGATTTGTTTCCTTGTCATATAGAATATCAATATCTCAGACAATATTTGCATAGAAAATATTTAGGTCAACTTCCTTCTCCCAATCTAATGTCATTATATATGTTACAATACTATAGAGAAAGGTAGCAAAATAAATATCTGGAATTCTTTATACTCCTTCAAATGTATCAGTGAAACAGTTCACAGGGAACTAAAGCAGATTTCAAGTGTCATTAACAGAAACTAACTCCTCTTCTCTGTCCAAAAATGTTTCTGTTGTATTTAATCATTTCTGTCAAAGACAGAGAAATCCCTAATTTTGAGCAGATGAGGTTATGCATAAATTTAAGACTACAATATGGTAAATTATTCTAACTTTTCGTAATGACTATCTTAATATAATTTACTTAGCATGCACTGAAAGAATATAGTATGCAAGATGACATTTTTTGAGACACTAATTATCTGAAAATGTTCCTCAGAGTAAAGTAGAATGAAAGATGTAACGGGAAGATTCCAAGGGATGTAT
Organism: Cabassous unicinctus; assembly: GCA_029593785.1. NCBI lineage: Eukaryota > Metazoa > Chordata > Mammalia > Cingulata > Chlamyphoridae > Cabassous > Cabassous unicinctus. Next base: position 7,042 of record JAQZBX010047107.1, on the reverse strand, counting down.
ATAAATGAGGTAATTATCACTCTCTATGTTTCCACAGTCATCAGCATGCCTAGGAAATTTACAAATATGACAATCATAACAGAATCCTTGCTCATGGGATTACCTCATGGCTGGATGCTACAGAGACTCTATACCACATTTTCCTTCATTTAACTGCCGGCACTCACCAGGAACCTCCTCATTAACACCCTCATCACCCTTGACCAGCATCTCCAAATCCCCATATATTTCTTCTTGAGAAATTTATCTTTAATGGATATGTTTTTTATCGCCATCACTATCTCCAAATACATCATGAACTCTGACCAACAGCCATTCATTCTTTTTTCTAAGATGTGTCTCACATGGTTTTCTTGCTATATTTTTCACTGGCACTGTTTATAGTCATGTCCTATGATACTGTGCTTCTATTTGTCATCTTCTGTCCTAGAACTCCGTAATGATTAGAGGTGCCCAAGTGCAGATGTGAACTGCATTGTGGCTTAGTGGTTATGTCTATTGCTCCATTCATGTGGCAGGTACTTTCTCTGTCAGTTTCTGTGAGCTGAACATTGAGCATAAATTTATATCCATCATTGTTTACTCTTGTTTGTTCTGGAGAGCATGTTTTAACATATGTATGCATTTATTATAGCTGGTTGTTGTTTTGCTTTCTTGTGTTTTATTTTCATTGTTGTTTCCTATGTTCACATTTTTGCCACTTTCATAGAGATTCCATCTGCATAAGGCAGGTTCAAAACTTCCTCCACTTGCATGCCCCTTCTCACTGTTGGTGACCTTGCTCCTCTCTCCTGAAACCATTGCACACATATGTTCCAACTCCAAGATTCCATCATCACTGAACCTCTTTATGCTTCTGTTATATTCTCCTTTACCTCCCACCCTAAATCCTGTCATTTACAACCTCAGGAATAAGGACATGAAGTTGGTCATTGGCAAAATGTTCAGTGTGAAAATCGCACCAAAAAGGTAAATGTCTAAAATACCCATGTCTTCAATATGTACTAAATTACATCAAATTATTTATGCATAAGAATCTATCTTTAGGCTATTAGTTACCTAGTAGTCCATTGTTGCTACTACAGAGGTATTCTTTTCTTTACCCCCAATATGCTTTTCCCCCTTCCCCAACTGGTAACATTGGATTGAGAAACATAAGAGCTTTTCCTGGGTTTGGAACAATGGTTGTATTAGTCAGCCAAGGGGTGCTGATGCCAAATACCAGAAGTCAGTTGGTCTTTATAAAGGGTATTTATTTGGGGTAGAAGTCCTCAGTTACCAGGCCATAAAGCATAAGTTTCTTCCCTCACCAAAGTCCATTGCCACGTGTTGGAGCAAGACAGCTGCCAACGTTTGTCAGGGTTCAGACTTCTTGGGTTCCTCTTTTCCCAGGGCTTTGTTTCTCTCTGGGCTTAGCTCTTCTGTTTCCTCCATAAGGTCAGCTGTAGACTATGAGGCTCTCTAGGCTTTGCTTCTCTCCACAAGGCCAGCTGTGAACTCTTAGGTGAATGGTTCATCTCTATCCTGGGACCTTCTCTCCTTCCTCACCAGAACTCCAACATCAAAATTGCTCCCTCTGTCCTTTGCTTTGCTTTTTATATTTGATTCCCCCACCCACCAAGGGGTGGGGCTCAATGCCCTACTGATGTGGCCCAATCTAAGCCCCAATTATAATTTAACCATGCCCAGATTATCAGACCAGTTTACAAGCATGATTCAATATCTATTTTTGCAATTCATAATTACATCAAACTTCCAAACGGCTACAATCATCTTGTTGAAAATTGTTATGATGGTGATGATGATGGCATGCCTGTCAATCTAAGGGATTCACATATATTTTCTCAATCTTGACACACAATAAACCTTGCAACACAACCATTATTGGTATCCTCATTTTTCCATCTGAAAAACTGATACATACAGAGATTAAGCAAAATATCTTTTGTCATACAGTTGATACCTGGAAATGTTGGGTTGTGTAACCATGTAATCTTAACCAGGTGATATTCTGTTTATTAAGCATAGACCTGATATTATGCTCACACATTGTATCATCAGATTCATTCTTTTTTGTTGGCTATTGCCTGCTCTGTTATAACATTAATATATGATTATAAAGTGTCAATTACCCAAAACATATAATAAACTGTAAACTGCTAATATTTGTTGAAGATCTTTTGCTATAAAAACTCATTTTCCTTCATTGGGTAAAAGGATTAACATTTATATGATGAAAAACAATTTAAAGAAAAGAATTATAGATGTATGCAACAAGTTGGATAAATATCAAAGGCTTATTGCTGAGGGGACCAGTCAATCTCAAAGGATTTATACTGTATGACTGAACTTATATGACATGTTGAAAATGGCAAAATTATAGGGATAAAGAGATTATTAGTTATTGACAAGGATTACATATGATTGATGGTTTGACAATAGAAGGGACACATGGAGGAAGAATTTTTGTGTGATGAAACTGTTCTATATTTGTTTGTGATGTAGTTACATGATTGTACACCTGTATTAAAACTCACAGAACTGTACACCAAATTAAGTGAGTTTACTTTGTTAAGAGTCAGTAAAAAATCCAAGCAATAGCAACAAAATTGTATGTTTTTCAGTTATCTTTCATGTGTATTCTTATATCCTCTTGGCCCAACCTTTTGTTTTTGCTCTTGCTGCAGAACCAGCTGAGAGAAGTGTGCTCTGACAGTATCATTCATCTTCATCTTGTGATTCTTCTTAGTCTTCTAGGGATTCTGGGTCTCTGCATGTTGGCAGCTTGAAAGGAAAAATTAATACCAGCCTATTGAGAGAGTCAACAGCTGTTGGACAGTTAATGGAAAATGAGATGAGCTGGAAAATTCTGCTTTCTCTTTATTTTGAACAGATACTTCTGAGGTTCATCCTGCCTGGTTCTTAAGAGGGTCCTCAGCAGAAGTGAGTTCCAGGTACTCACTGAACTAACCAGGTCAATAACTCACCCTTGGATTGATAGTCTCTCCTTTAATGTGTCACTCCTTCAGTTCCCACTCGTGTTTGCAGGAATATCTCCTCCAAGTGCACTAACAGTGAAAAGACTCTTTTCTCTACATTGAAAAAAGATAAACTAAGAAAACAGATTATTAAAAAAATCTTAGAAAATGCAGTTTTTTCAATATAGTTACTTTGTCAGTACAAAATATTGCAGGGATATATTTTATTTTTAGCAATAGTTTGCTACAATTTTAGTAATTATAAATATTTCAGTGATAAACTCCTCTAAAATTAGCATATTCTAAATATTTTTAGGATTTTTTCTATTTAAATCTTTATTGAACACACATAAACACTTTAAAGCTCTTGAAACCTACTCCAAGTTGATTTCTTATAATATCACACTACTTTACAATATAACAGCAGTGGGGAAGGAAGCCTTTATTATCACCTGCAGAAGCACATGAAAAATTTTAAAATCTGTAATTATCTGATAGCTAAAAATTGGTGTTTGTTGATTTGCTTTGTGATTCATTCTTACTGAATTTGTAGGTTTTTCACATATTCATTTGCCACTTGAAAATCTCAGGGAATTCTGAGTCTATTCCATTTTCATGGACATAACTCTCAACTAGGTAATAATAGCTCCATCACTTAGTGATTTTGGTCAATTTTTAATTTACAAGGAATTGTGTCATGTACTTCCATTATTGATTTATTCTCACTTTTGTCTAAAGAGGTAAGAAAAATATATTCAAAGGACATCAGTGTAATAAGCAGGGTCAATGGCATCAAAAAAATTGCATTCAGATAATGAACTAAAACTCCAAAGTTAGAAGAGAAGGAGAGAACATCAAATTTTATATATAGTGTCTGTGGAATAGCTGGATGAGTTACATACTCCATCATTTTGAAATAAATTGTGGTATTTACCCCCGATTGAAGGTAGCAGAACACTATTTTATATTTTAAATGGTGTCAACAGAAGAAACTGTGACCTCCAAATATTAGTTTGCACAATAGAGTGTAATGGTTTCAGATAACATAATCTGCTGTATTTTCCAAATTTTAACCTTTCAAAAGTAAATGTCAACATCATTAGTCATGATGGAATACAAATTGAAACTGCAATTATTATATAAAAATATATAAGGATAAAAATGACAGCATTATGTATAATAGATGTGAAACTGAAAATAGTGGAATTGTTAATCAATTATAAAATTAGCAGATAAATTGTAGTATATTCATAAAATGGAAGTAAATAAATTGAATGAATTATGTCTACATATTAACAACATAGACTACATGCAGATAAGTAATGAGGAATGAAAAAAGAAAGCAAAAATGCATACAGCAATATGCTTTTATTTAACTAAAGTTCAAAAGCAGGTGATATTAACCTAGGCTGAAAGAAGTCAGCTAAACATGATTAGTGTGCAGGATGGGTGCACAGTTACAAATCACCCATTTAAGGCCATGGGTACAGGAAGCAACATTTTGCTGTGGGTCACTGGAGATAATGGTTACCAGTAACAATCCCATTTCCATTTCTTGTTTCATGCACCTGTGCCTATGGAGAAACAGATGCATATATCGAGTGCTGGTTTAAAACACATGTAGCCTCTTGGAGAATATTGTTCCAGCCTTGTAAGGTGTTACCATCTCCTTGATGGCATAATTGAATTTTCAAAGCACCATTTCACTGTTCTATCAATTCCTTGTCGTCAGGATGATGGTGTACCACTGAATTCCATAAGCATGGGACCACTGTCACACTTCATTTGCTGTGAAATGAGTTTCTTGATCACAAGCAACTCCATGTAAATACTGTGATGGCTAAGACATTGTATAAACCCAAGGATGACAGTTTTGACAGAATTATAAAGTTCAAGAAAGGCAAACCCATGTCCATTTACAAAGTTAACCATAGTGTCTACTCCAGAAGTCTTGTAAGTGAAATGCGGGACATAGATGGTAGAAGAAGTAAGACCTTGAGAAGTTAAAACTGACATTTGGTGAGAAACCAAGAAATCTGATTATTTTAAATCCCAAAACCAGAGGAATAAAATCACATGCCATTACAAGCATCATCTTATCCATGTCTGATGGTGGTTGGGCTGATTGAACTTGAAGTTTCTTCCTTTTAAGGAGAAGTCCATTTACCTCATGCCCCATGCCTGCCAATCTTAATTACTTCCAAAACTGTATTTAGAGTCAAAGGTCAATTTGCCCATGGTAACCCAAAGTTAAACCCAGTAGAATAAATCTTACCACTAAAATAAATGCAAGAGTATGTTATATGAATATATTTATATCAATTAAAATATGGAATATATGTATGAATTGACTTTATGGTTCTTAGAACTTGGAGTATAGAAAATATCTTTAGACTGAGATAAATGTGTTGATATGGATGCACATTAAAGATGTTGGACTTTGTGTACTAGTTCTACCATTTGGATGTGATTATAATAGCTTGCTGAGTTTAGTTATTATAGGCTACATCTAGTGGAGTCCCACACAAAATAAATATATTAAACTAAAAATTCTTATTGCTTTGCAAAGGGAGAAATTCAAAGAAGTGGGAATATAGGAAATTTGTAATGGATATATACATGCTATCACCCATTCTGTCCAAAATAATCCTTTCACCAAAGTATGATCCCATACTGGTGCTGGTGATGTAGTGACTGGAGGTTAAATGTTACTGAAATGGGTTCCCTAATGGCAGAGGTAGTAAGGTTAACATACTAAGCAGTTCTGGAACAATAGAAATTTTCATGTTATATTTAGAACTGAAATACTTTGACAATGCTTTAAGCTTTTACTTCTCTATAAGTGAAAAACAAGTATATTTAGGTTGAACCATAGAATGTCACTACAAAAGACAGTCTAGCTCTTCCCTCAGTCATAATAGCCCCAACAAATTCTCTGTCCCAAAATACAGGGAATGAAGGGAGTATAGGCATTATTTGTGCTTCAAAACTGTCAACTAAAGGAAGATTAAAATGCTTTGAAGTCTCCCTATCCTTGTTTTAAGTATGAGTCTATTTCGTATTACTGGGAACATCACTTTTCTAAAGCCAAACCATACTAGATTTTTCTTCTGGATTTGATACTACCTGTGTTCTGTTGTATCCCTCTTTTGTACACATCAAAAACTTATAAATAAAAGGAAAGCAGGAGAGAGGCTGCTATGTTAAGTTATGGAAACATTAATTAACAATGTTTTGTGAGAAAAATAATGAGATTATATGATAGGATATCATTTTTTTTTACATTATGCAAGTGATTTGTTATTGCATACTATTTGTTAATCTATAAATATTTTACCTTGAATTTCTTATCATCCATAGGATTCTATGATTACATTTTGTTCATCAGAATGAATCACTGCAATCTTTGCTTGATTGAAAATCATTTCAGCATGGATAAGTTAAAAATGCAAACCAAGAATTTTCTAAAGAGCAGGGCTTACATTCAAAAATAAAGAGATTAAGACATTTCTAAATAAACAAAAGTTGAAAGAGAACATCAAAATCAGTCTTCCCTGCAAGCCAGACTGAAAGAAAAGATTTTAGACTCTGGATTGAAGTAAATAAAGAAGTAAAGATCTACAGAAAGGTAATGATATGTTCAAATATAAATGCCAGTCCAATTGAACTGCATTTTTTGGTATGTAACTCCACTTTTTTTATTTCCTACCAGATCTAAATTGCAAATGACCCATAAAAATTGTGAGATAAGAGTTTGTTTGGGTTTAAGTCACTAGATTTGCTTCATTTGGTAATATAGCAATAGAAATATATTGGGGCAGATGTTGGGTATATGGGAAACCCCTATATTCTGTACATGAATTTTCAGTAACCTAAACCTTCTGTGAAGACAAAATGAAAAAAAAAGATAATAGGGGAATAAATGGAAGTAAATGTCACTGTACATACAAGACAACAGATTTTACAATGATGAAAGACATAATGTCAAAATTTTTAATTTTTATATTTTTTATTATTTTTATTATATTTAACATGTTTAAAATTTTAGTATTTTATTTTTAATT
>JAQZBX010047106.1:0-20570 GCA_029593785.1 Cabassous unicinctus | reverse complement strand
TTGGAAAACCAAATATAAATTCTCTATGGTAAATGTTGTTAGTTGGCTCATTAAATATCCATTTCCAACTATCTTCTCCCTCCCTTCCTCTCTTAGACACCATTCACCCAGAGGTGCCCTGTGGCAGTGCTGGCCAGGGAGGTTTAAGTACAAGTTTCCTGGGAATGACTTTCTTTCTGTAATCAAGTCAATATCTGGGGGAGATATTTTGAGGCCCTTCAGCCTTCTTCCTGCCTGGAATATGGAATTGATGCCTAGGGGTTCAGCCTGAGTATAAAAGCAAATGCTAGGGAATTGCACAGCAGGAAGATAGAAGGAACCTTGTTCTGTGATGTTATTGCTGACTTGTGACTAAACCATCCCTGGGATGCCTAACTCCAGACTTCCTGCCAGTAATAAAATACTCTTTTGTGTTTAAGTTACTGTTTCTGAGCTTTCCTGTAATTGTAGCCCAGCAAATAGTCTTAGCCAAGTCAGATATCAACTTGGTTTGCAGAATTATTTTTCATTTATTTAAGAAATATTTGTGGAGGACCTCCCACCTATAAGACTCCATAATGTATAGAACAAAGCAGAACTCTACCAGTATTACCCCTGTTCCCACTGAATCTGTGTTTAGTAATGGTGTGCAGAATAGGGTAAATACATGAGTAAAGTTAAAAACAGAATATAGTAATATTTGTTATTTACTTGGTCACATTTACCCTTCATCTCCTCCTTTAACCCATTTCTCTTAATATATTCTCTGTAACTGTGGATGGTTTTCACTCTTTACCTATCCCTTCCTTTTTGCTAATTCTCCTCATCCATTTGGTTGCCATACCCTATTTTTCCCGCCTTGTGAATCTTTTTTTGCCCCATCTTCTTATATCTTTTGCTCCTGTGTTAGTTATGATCCTCTAAATTTCTTGCATGTAACAACACTTCATACCTATTCCCCTGCTGGTTCCATTGTTCATCACTCCCCATACCACTGGCAATGTATTCTTTCTAAAAGGCAGACAAAATCATGTTTCTTCTTCATTAAATATATGTATTGGCTCTGCATGGTCTCTAGTGTAAAGTTCATGTTTTCACTTGAAAGGCCTTCAGGATCTGACCCTGTCTGTCTGGCCAGCTTCATCTCACGGCAGAGTCCCACTCACCTACCACCCCACCAGGCATACCCTCAGCTTCATTTCAAACATTTAACAACTTCTTTCTTTAGTTTTCTATGTTCTCATTTGTTTCAGAACATTCCTTTAACCTGAAATTCTTACTCCTCTCAATTCCTTATAGTATATTAAGACTCAGAGCTAGTCTTTCAGAAGATTCCCATAATTCTTACCTTCTCCCTTTGAAAGATCCCTGTATCCAACCTCTGTTATCACTTATCTCTGGCTGGTTATATTGGAAATACCTCTTGAATTCATCCACCTTCCATCTCCATTACCACCCCCACCTTGTTCTTAGCTACTGTTACAGTAAGCTATTTAAATGGTCTTTCTGCTCCTACATTAATTTGTAAAAAATCCATTCTGTACCCAGTATCCAGTGTTATTTTCAAACTCCACCTCTTATCATTATGCCTCTGTGTTTAAAAATCCTCCTCTGATTTCCTAATGAGGCATATAATGTCCTGCATAGACTGACTCCTCCTTAACTTCTCTAGCCCTACTTGTGTTTAGTTCCTTAAACATACCGCGCTCCCTCTCATCTCAGAGCCTTTACACATTATTACCCTGTCTGAAACATTCATCATTTAGATCTCATCCTTCAGAGCTCAGCACTTTCTCACGATATCCCCATCCAGGGCTAGGTCACATTCCTTTCTTATGAAGTTTCACTTATCCTGTCTTTTGCATAAACTTTTATAGTTGAGCAAGTAGGAGAAGTATTTAATTTTCAATATTGATTATATTCCTTATCTTTAAAAGTATCTTTTCTACTTCCACACTTCCAGAAACCTTTACTCCACCTGCTTGTATGCAAACTGCTCATTTTACTCACCTCGTTAGATTCCTGTCCTGTCTGGATTTTGTGGTCAACTCCTTAAAAATGGCCCTTGTCAGCTCCCTAGATTCCTTTCTCAAAACCTTTTTGGCAACCCAACCCATTTTCCTCTTCATTTTTTAAAAGTTTTTGTTTTATTTATTTTTTTTTTTTATAAGAAATCCACAGAGAATGTTGCTTTGTTCAGAAAAGTTCTGAAAAATTTAAGCCCTGCGTAAACGGATGCCGTGACTCAGCTAGGAACATAGATTTGTTAGTGTGGTTCAGAGTCAGCATTCTATTCCTCCGTACCATGACCTCCAGATCCAGAGTTTACAGTTAGAACATTTATGTGATTTCATGAACCCCTGAAAAACATTGATTTGGTTATAAGTTTAAATATATACTGCAAGGTCATAGACTTGAGGGCTGAAAGAGGCTTTAGAAGTCATTTAGTTCAACCACCTCTCTATTCAATGTCATTTGTTTTCCGACTGTCTTTACCACCCATATGTAAGAGATTCCATACAGTGCCTTCCAAGCAATGAGCTGATACCTGCCTCCTTATATAAATTTCATCCTCTGGTTATAGTTCTTAACACCATTTGTTGTATGACAACTCATATATTTGAAGACAGCCATCATGTCCTTCCGAAGTAGTTTTTCTCCAGAAAGAATAGGCCCAGTTCCTCATATATCATGGCTAAAGTTCTTTTATCGTCCTATTCAAATACATAAAATTTTTATTTTTGTCCCCTTTTATTAGAGTAAATAATAAAGGTGATTGTATATAAAACAAGATGATAGGCTTTTATGGCAAATCTAAAATAACACAAGAGCAAATTTGTTGTGAGAACCCATGAAATACAATTTGGTATTTAGTTCTCAGATCACAAAAAGCTATTTATCCAGGCTTATTTGGTGGATTAAATAGGGATAATGGAGACAGAGGATATTTGGGTGATGGAAACTGGTATAGGTGATGATTTATCTGATGTGTGACCACTTCCTTCACTTTACCACACCAGTACATCTGCATATCACCAACATTTTCAGTCTGTGATCACTGCTCAGTTTCATAAATAAAGCATATCCAATATTTTGCCACCCAGGACATGTAGATTGTTTTTTTCTGGAGCCATAAAGGTGATTTTTTTTTTTGCTTGCTTGCTCACAAACTCAAGTTCTACCATAAATTATAACTTGTGGCTGTCTTACATTTTGCTCCACCTGTCTGTGCAGAAGTGCAGATTTACCACTTGCTGCTTGAATTAGGAAAGTCAAAAGTACTGATGGCAGCTGAACTTTCTATGAACTGCAAAGCCCTGTGGATAATTTGTCAGGGATTTCTAAGATTTCTCCTTTAACTTTTACTTTATCTTGCTCTAGGATAAAAACCCTCATAAAGGAGAGAAGACACATCCTTCTTTGGTAATGACACAAAATTGTGCTTTTCTGATCTTTTGCTATTCAAGTGCTAAAATATTAATATCAAATGCAAATTATAAAATGGTTTTATGGCTGTAGCCAATTATTTCATTTCAAACAAAAAATGGGAAAAGTCTCCTTCTCTCACCTGATAATTTGTGGCTTCACTTGTACTCTCAAAATTCAAACATTTCAAATGGAATTGATATCTTTCCAAAGGACAGCTTTTTCTGGATTTTTTTTTTTTTCAAACAGTAAAACTTTCATGATGTCATCTTGTTAACCAGCTTGAGTAGTTTGAGTTAATAACATCTCCTCCAATAATTTAGCTTCACCCCACCCATTCTAACATTTGTTGTAAGGTGCAGGATCAGAAAGGGTCCTTGTGTAACATAAACAGGCATTTAATTAAGGGGTAATGCCTATGGTACCAGAGTATGTGAAGTGAAACAGAGATGCTTAATCAGCCGCAAAAGCTATTTGCCGCTTCGTAAACCTCAGTGCTCAGTGTCATAAATATTATTACTGCTCTAGGACTTCAGAAAAGCAATCAAGTATCAAAACTGTTTTTTTATTATTGTTAAAGTATGGAAGGTTTTCCTACTAATAGAACTTTGTAATGAAGCTGATATTTGGGAGGGGCATACATAACTAAAATTTATTATCTGGAGTGTGATCACAAGGGACTTAAATACAAATGAGGGGTGTTGAAAATCAAGCAAAGAGGACTTTATCTCTGTTATGTCCAAAATTATACTGAGGAATGTCACATCATATTGCCATATATTTATTGAGAACCTACTGTGGGGTAGGGATTAATAGATAATTTCCATGCATTATCTCTAATCTTCATAGCAACCCTGTAAGCTAAGTTGTGTTCCAGTTTTACGAGTGTGAGGGCATAGAGACTCAAGAGAGGTTGTCACACAGGTGTGTCTGACTATACCTGTGCTTTCCCTCACTTCAAACTGTTTATCAAACGAAAGCTTACTTAAAAATAGCCAATTTTTCATATTCATTCTGCTGAATAACTTTTAGTGTACCTGAAAAGTTATGCCATGTTAATTCTCAAATTTTTAATCTTTTATTCATTACATGTTCAACAAACATTTTTTTAAGCAGCTAGCAAATTCTTAATAGTAATGCTAAGTTTTATGAGGGCTGTAACCAAATTAAAAGACCCAGTCTTCACCTGAAGAGTTTACAGACTGATAAATATTCCAGCCTTATATACACAAAATTTAAGAGAGTAAGGTTCACTTTTTATTTTCAGTTTTTGGTGACTGTTTGCTAAACCCTTTCCAAAATTGTCCCCCTTAGGTTAAGATGGGAAAGTGCATACAAAAATGAAATGCACACAATCCAGTTGACATTATTATGATCCAGCTTACAAGGATGAATAAGGAAGGAGTCATAGTCTGGTCATAGTGCTTTGTCAGAGGGGAAATCATGTGCTATGGGAACCTAGCATAAGACATCCTGAGACAGGAGGGGTTTTACAGAAAAACTGGCATTTGAGTCAAGGCAAATGAAAGCTAGTTAGAATACAAGGGAAGGCTTTTGTTATGATTCTAACATCAAATGTTTGTGTCTATCAATTGCTTATGCTACTCTTTTGTGATCTACTCTGACTCCATAGATTCTTCTTCCACTAATGCTTTCAAAAGGAACCTATGGTCTTTGGGAAAATGTCAACAGTAGAAATTTAAAAGTTTGGTTTAAGTTCATTTAAGAGACTTTACTGATCATTATGTCCAATACCCTCCTTTTACACACAAAGAAACCAAAGCCAAATAAGCTGTGATGTGCTTAATGTCAGATACTGTCAGCACCAGACCTGGGACTTGGCTCAACCACAATTCATGGTTTGTCGTGAAGCTGTAGATGAAAAAGGCACGTATGGGAAATTCTATGTTGTGTATATGTTACTACCAATAGGAATTTTCAAAAATGCCTGTAGATTAGTGGTTTAATAACAAAATTTAATTTATATTTCCATTTGTTGTTTTTCTCATTGACTTTGGAAGAGAAGTGATTGAAGAAATATGAAGTAATAGGAATATCCAAGATAGAATATGGAAAATAATTTCTTTAGATAAAGCATGTGGAACCTTTACTTCAGGAAGTTAAGCTTTCTAAAGTGGAGTCATTTACTTTTTGAAGATGTTTATGTACATGCCATCTTTATAAAGTATATTATAGTATGAAGATGGTAATGTAATAAAACGCCTTATCGTGTGAGGTAATGGTGGCAATAGAACTTGTAAGCTCAGATTTATTCATTGTCTTCCTTTAACTGACCTTTTAACTGAAGGGAAATTGATGGGAAAAGCATGAAGTTTTTGAGAGTTTGGAACTGGGTTGCCTTTGGTTGACTGTGTTTATCATAATGTATTTCAGCCTTGAAACTGAGCCTCTAATGACAGAGGAAGGCAGATGAGACAGAAGAAAAGACCATAGAGACAAAATAACCTTCAGCTAGTCTATAAAAGGAATGATTAAGCAGTTCAAAATGTAAATGCCAGATTCTATCCCCTAGCCATTTCCTAGGATTTTACATGATCATCATCTTTTTCTTTTCCACAAATACCCTTCAGTTTTGAATGGTTTAGGAAAGTATTCTGGTGTCAACTCTCAGCCTTTTTCTAGTTGCTTTCCCTAGGAGATAGAGTGTGTACAGATAAAGCCAAATAATTTCTGAAGAACAATACAATGATAGAAGAATAAACGGACAATAGGTGTCCTCAGAATTCCCCATAGTTAAGTCCAAGGAATGTTTAGACTTGAAATGTATAAGATATTATTAATTCCTTTTCTTACTCCTTTAAATGCTTCCTAACTAGTCACTCTTCCTGCTTCACTTCTTTTAAAATCTTCAAAAGAATTCAGGACTCAAAAACATATTAAGAAAATGGGTAAGCAAAAATGTCCATGTTAACTGCCATTGGAAGGAAAGCAAAGAGGATCATGCCACATATATACTAATCTTTGGTGTATATAAACTGAGACTGTTTATATACACCAGATTCATTACTTCCAAGTTCCTTTCTTGTGCTAAAATTCTAACCAAGACCCTCATCTCTTGCTTTGTTCTTCCTGAGTCCTACCCATTTTCCATTTCATTCCATCCTATACACCAGTCAGATTAATTTCCAGAAAACCCTACATTATCTCTTCCCCTGTCCTGGTTAGGAACTTTTAATGGCCCTTCTTTATCTGTTTAATAGTCCAAACTCTCGTACTAACCTTCTCTGCCCTGTGGACCTTTCTTCCCTCTCACCAATTTAGTTTATTTAATATCCTTCTGCTTTACTATGTGCACTTTCAATTGTTCCTTGCCCCTAATAAAATGTTATCAAGTGATTTAACTTCTCTGGAGTTTAGTTTCTTCACCCTTAAGTGGGGAATAAGGGGTTTAATGACCCTTTATTTGGTTAGTGCTTTCCAGGTTGCATAGAATTGTTTCCATATATTGTTATTTCATCTTTATAATAACCGTTTGCTGTAGTAGTGAGCATAGGAATGGGTACATTGTACAAATAAGAAACCCCAAGTCCAAATAGGTTAAGTGATTTGTAAATTGACAGTAGTTCTCAACCTTTATTTAGTCTCAGAACTTTTTAATACTCTTGAAAATTATTAATGGTTCCAAAGAGCTTTCATTTATGTGGGTTATATCTATTGACATTTACCATATTATAAATTAAAGTGGAAATTTTTAAAATGTATTAATTTATTTAAAAATAAAATCAAGTTATCTGTTAAATACACTTTATGAAAATTAATTTTGTTTTGGAAAATACAGTTAGAGTGGCACTGTTTTATATATATGTTTTTCTTTTAAAGTATTACTACTAACTATAGTCCGTATCTTCCTCCCCTATACATTTTTTTAAGGATTTACTTTGCTGTTTCTGTGTCCATTCTCTGGGCAACTCTCTGTGTCCGTTTCCTGCCCTCTCTTCTCATCCTTCTCCTCCTGTCTTCACTGGGATTCGATCCTCGGAATCTCTGATGTGGGAGAGAGGCATCTACGGCCTGCGCCACCTTAGTTCCTGGTTTTTTGGTGCATCTCGTCTTGGCTCTCCCTTGTGTCATTCTGTTATGTCATCAACTTGCTGCGTGGTGCACAGGGCCTGGTGGTGTACCCGCGCGCAGGGCCTGGTAGCCCACATGCCTTCTATATTTTCCTTTTTTTTAAAAAATTTTTACCAGGAGGTCCCGGGGGTCGAACCCAAGTCCCTCCATATGGGAGACGGACGCTTAACCACCCGAGCCACATCCGTCCTCTGTTTTATATTTTTGCAAAGCTCTTTACTATCTAGCTAAATAGAAAACAATGGATTATCATATCTGTTTCTGCATTAAATTTGTTGCAATATATTGTTTTGGTTGAAGTATATAAATAAAATTAAGCTTTAAACAGACATGTAGTTGGGAAAGGGAGGAGTATTTTAGTAGTCTTTCAAATAATCGTAGATAGTCTTCTTTGATATTACTCCAAAACACTGCAAGTAGTAGATTCTTAAAAGTAAGTTGCAATGTGAATGTGAAACCATGTCAGTGAACTTTTCATACTCTTTTATATTAAAACCTATTAGTCTGCCTTGTACTTTGAGTGGATCTTTAACCCAGGCATACTTTTGTAATACTATCCATTGGTCATTTAGAAATTATTGGTTCACTGAGTTATGCAGATGTTCCAAATATTTGCACATTTCATTAAACAACTTTAAAAAATCACATTGCTAGTATCTCCACTGATCTCATCAGAAAAGAAGTTAAGTATTGGGAAGTTGTAAAGCATTTGGTGGTAGATACAAGTTTTCCAAAATTCTAATTTTCACCTATGGGCTCAAAATTTTTCATTGGAAACAATATTGTCAGTTGGTTTCCTTAGAATGACAAGGAATGACTGTTCATTTTTGAGAAAATGTCTGCCAGATATCCAAGCCTGAATATCCATAATTTGTCAGTTGTTTTTTTGAAGTAAAAATGATGTTCCATGCCTAGTCCAGCACACAATTAATATAGTTGTACAAATCACAAACATGTACTACCTGATAGCATGCAGTGGGAAGAACATAGCATCACTTATGCCGAAAATGTATAACCTAAATCTAATCTTGAGGGATTTTCCACAAGGTAACTGGCCTGTAACCTTCAAAATTTTAAAGATCGTGAAATTCAAGGAAAACCGAGGAACTTTTCCAGATTTACAGAGACTGAAGAAACATGACAATTAAATGCAACTCATGAGACTAGACTGGATCCTTTTGCTACAAAAGATGTTAGTGGAATAATTGGTGAAGCTTAAAGTAGATGTATGGATTAGATGGTAATGGTGTAATATTGCCAATTTGTTGATTTTGTTGATTGTGTCTTGGTTATTTGGGAGATTGGCTTTTTGGAGGAATTATAAATCTAAGTTTTCAGGGGTGATGGGTCATCATGTCAGCAACTTACTCTCAAATGATTCAGAAAAAAAAAGTTCCTCTTACTGTTCTTGATCGTTTCTGAAATTATTTTTAAAATACTTTTTAAAAAAAGTTTAATTAAAGCAAATGCAGAGTGTTAAGGGAATGAGAGGAGGAATTCATTCAGAATAACTCCGATCAACTAAAGCTCCTAAGATCTTGAGGAAAATTGAAGGCATACTAAGATGAACAAACTGATCAATTCTAGAAGAAAGAGATGTTGGAAGGATAGGGATTTTTATAAGGGAAAAAAATTGAATAGTTTTGGAAACTTTATATTGGGTTAGTTTTGGAAGTTCATGCTTTTTTTTTTTTTTTTCGGTCTGCCTCATTGCCAGTGGTGGGAGTGGAAGTTTAGTTACCTGCTGGGCTCCCCACTGGCATGGGGGAATGGGGAAGAAGAAGTGAGGTGCCATCTAGCACCATCTTGTACCTCGTTGATTATCCTAGGTGCTTCCTGGTGGGGGTGGAAGCTCAGATCCCTGCTAGATTCCATTGATACCAGCAAAGCATGGGGGAAGGACATATTTGGAGGTATGGAAGCAACTTGACTGAGTTGAATCTGCCAGTGATGAAGAAAAGAGTGAAATTGAGATAGAATTTATAGAATTGTCCAAGTATACCATTCTGCTACCCTAAACTATGATACTTGGATCTCAAGGCATCTGGTCTGATTATACAATTTGAACTAAGAGTTTTAGAAAGGATAATTTTAAAATGACTGTTTAAAATCCATTATATTCCACTAGTAGAGTCTAGGTTAGAGATGTGATAAGGGTTTCCTCAAAGTTGGAATTAAAGATATCACACCAAAGAAGCTATAGGACTTTTTAAAAAAAATTAATAATAAATATGATCAGAGCACAGGGCAGATTGTTTGTGTGACCTGACCCCAAATTGTGTGACATTCTTTTTTTTTCTTTCCAGTAAAATTGCTGAAAACAACTGCTCTCCCCTATGTTGTTAGTTACATGTGTGATTACTTCCAAACCAAAAGTAGCATTTTCCCCCATATTAGTCTAGTTCAGCTAGAATTGAAGATATCTAAAATCTCTGATAAATGACTGTACAATTGTTAATTTTAAAATGCCTCTTATTGAAAAGATGAAAGCTTAAAACAGAATAAAAATAAGATCTACCTCTTTGTAAGCCATGTGATTAACAGTGCCTTAAATTTTAAAAAATATAGTGCTTATGTTTTTTGGATGACTGATAAATGGATTAAAGTATGTAGAACACAGTAGTTTCAATAAATATTTGCTGTAAAATTAATGTTGGAGAATCTGAAAATATTGGAAAATATTGGCATTCACTTCTCACTAAAAGGGAAGTAAATGCTTTACCTATATTGTTCAATTCTTGTTTTCTCCTCAGTAGAAAATTTGGGATGTGATATAAATGGAATGTACTTAATGTTACTCTTGAATTGAAATCACAGAAGGAAGGAAACCTAATCTTTAAACAGTAAGATCAATTTCATTTCCTTTGCCACAATTTCAGTGATCACTGCCCATTTTAAAAGGGACCTTAAAAATCTGTTATTACTGTTTGAAAAGCCCTGTTACTAAAATCTATACTATGAGTGGCTGGTGGCATTCTGAGAGTAATTGACATGGTATTTTGCCCAGTTTCCTTTTTTAATTCATAGTAGAAATCCTTTCCAGCTCAAATATTTTTTTACATTGTTAGATCCCCATGGCTGCCAGAAAAATTGGAATTGCTGCCTATTTATAGCAGAATTCCTCCCCTGTAACCAATTTTCTTTATACTCAAGATATTCTCCCCACCCCCACCCAGAGCTGATATTATTAGAAGCAGTTGAGCTTGTAAGATCTGAATTGTCTTTGCATTTATATGCATAGATATTGTGGTTATAGAAACAACGGTTACTTCAATTCATGTAATATTTTCCTGTAGAAGCTGAAATATAGCAACACAGAACAATGTGAAATATGAAAAAGGCAATGATAGAGCAGATTTTCTATTTTCCAAAAGAAAGACTTCTCTCTTAAGGTTTTTCCTGTATCCTAAGAGGCTGATCATTGAAGTACCCAAAAGAGATGAAGCAGTGAGTACTCCTGCTTAATTTTCTGTTTGGGATTCTTTGTGATTTTCAGCTAGATTACTTGATTTAAATGTTCTGCAATTGCCCTTGTTCATGATTAGGATATTAGTGAGCAGAATTTTTGTGTAAAACCCCAGAAGAAATCTGTAATTGTCATACGTTTTCTTATTTAAAGGCCTAGATGAGAACAAGGGGCCAACCTTTAATCATGAATGTTTCTTAATAAATCAACAGCTACAGGGTTTTTAAAAAAATATCTGAACCAAAGAGCCATTTTTCCTTTAATAATCTAAGTTCAATCCATTTGTTTTCCTTATAAATAATTATTATCTGAAACTTAGCACAGACAGTAAAATAAGGATCACATGTAATTGAAATTTTGGTATACCAGCTTTATTAAAGATATCGGTTACAATGATAACCACTAATATTTAATAGGTTGCAATTTATAAAGTATGCATTCTTAGAACCCAATGAATTTTGTAATTTATAAAGCAGCATCATTGGGACTTTTGAGGTAAAAACCTAGTAGGTTTCTTTTTTCTACCTTATCTTCAGATTTCACTTGTCTACAGATTTTTAAAAGTTGTAGAAAGATCTTATTACACCGAGAAAATCCCCTGTGAGAAATCTTTTCACCTCTTTGACCAGGACTTTTGACAGGATGGTTGAACTCCTGAAAGGAGGATAAGTCGTTACGTCAGCTGAAGTGACACATGCTTTAGGGAAACCACAGTCTCAGGTGTTAGTAGCACATGCTTTGCTATACTGGTAACAGAAGTTTATAAAAAGAAGGTACATTTTAAAAATTTTCAGCTTGGAGTGAATTTGAAAGTGGAATATTTTACTTCTCTTAATATTAGAAAGCAGAGAAATGTTGATTTTAAGTAGTTACTGTGAAATGTATGCTGCTTCTTGTGAATGGCAGTGGTGCTTCTGGTAGCATCCATCAAGTCAGCTGGTCCAGGGAGCAGTTCATATTCTGTGTGAATCCTGAGGCCTAATTTTAGCAAATATAAGTCATACTAAATTATTCCAAATTCAATTTGATTTCCTAACAGGGAATAATAGTGAAGCATAGTCTGGGCCTTTCAGATTTGCATTTTTTATAACTGATTATTTCTGATTAAGTCAGTTTTGGTCATTTTAGTTTAAGCTAAAATTTTGAACTTTGATGTCAGAATATGAGTGATTGATTTCTTGGGCCATTATCTATGCTATAGTGCTTGATGCTTTGGACTAAAGCATCCGTCCCTCCCTATAATAGTTTCTCCTTCATGACATTTAGATTTTTCTCATTTTCTGTTTTAAAAAGATAAATCTGGACTCCTCTGAACATAGGGTCTCCTAAGAGTTCATTGTTAACAGTAACCTGTTATAGCGTAAACTTGCTGTCTACCATCTCAGAAATCTTTATCTGATATGGGCAACTCGTGTGCCAAAGGACAAAAGCACCCTAAGTCATTATTCCCCACTGGCTCACTTACGTTTATTTCTTTCACTCTTTTTAGCCCCTCCCCACCCATGGCTCCCTTGTCTGTTTGATCATTGTGTTTGCTCATTGTTTATGCTCATTGTTTGCGCTCATTGTCTGTTTGCTGTTTACTTGTCTTCTTTAGGAGGCACTGGGAACTGAACCCAGGACTTCCCATGTGGGAAGCAGGTCTCGACTGTTTGAACCACATCTACTCCCTCTCTTTTTAGTTTTTAATGAGAGAGAATAACAAATGTTTTAAAGAGCAGTGAATCTTTAGGTTAATATACTTCCTCCTCTGTCTGCAAAGTTAAATATTTAAAATAGCTCCTCATAGTAAATAGTAACTTTTTCATAGTAACTGTTTCTTTTCACAAACATTGGCAAATAATTTATTGTTTATTATAATTACTCCAAATTTTCTTTGTAGGAGAAATAGTCACTGATGAATAGCCTTACCTGATAAAGGTAGGAGAAATAGTCACTGATGAATAGCCTTACCTGATAAAGCTATGAATGCAGATAAAACAGAAAGAGAAACATTCTCTTTCTCCCCCTGTTTAAAAACAGAACACTAAGTAGTTGAAACTTAGCTTTAAAACATAAACTCATTCTTACCATTCTGACATTTTTGGTTTCTTGTTGAAATAGATGTCCCTTCTCTTGACATAACTGTACGATAAGTCTGATCCACTGTTGGAATTTTTCATTTCTGTTTATGACCTCACAGTGTTTTTCTCAATGCTCTGGAATTTACTGGCCTACAGTCTTGATGTATCATTTTGCATTATGATGAGCCTGTTTTCAGTATTAAATAATTCCATGGTAACCCACACAGAGTAGTTTCTGTTTAAGTGAATCAGGAAATGGTGAGCCTTAAACAGTAAGGTTAAGATAGTTGAATGTTTGAGAAGTGAAAGTTAATTAAATGGGCTTGACAGAAGACCATGTTTCCCTTCAAAGTAGTGACTGTCTCCAAAATCAGTAAAAGTAAAGGTCCATCAGTTCTCACTATAATATTCTATTGAGATTTTATTGATTCAAAGCTATTCACTTTTTTCTTCCTTAGTATTGGCTACTGTTTTGGGTTATATATATGCAATACTTACTCTTATAGATGAAGAAATATACTGCTTAATAAAAACCTGGAAAACATACCACTGAGGTTTTCATTTTTCAGAAGTAGTTCTGACCACCAGTGTGGCCTGTGTGTATGTGTCATTAGGTCACCCTGGGGGTTACTCTTTATGAGCTCATTCAAGGTCATTAAAGTCACAGGAAAATTAATATTCAGTGTTTTTGCTGTTTTATTTCTTACTTGATTTAACTTTGAGGTGCTTTGGGACCTTGGATCACTTCACTACTGTTCATTCATAGGCAGTAATTTATTAATCTACAAATTGGTATTTGATGTCACTTGTTCTCATTAACCCATTTATTTTGTTATTCATATCCTGCTTTTCAAATTGGTATATCATATAATTGCAACAAGACACCAACTTTGTTTTACAAAACATTTTATCCTTAATGAGGTGTAAATGTAAGGTACAGTTTACTTATAGCCATGAAGGAGCCAAGGCCAAGTCCAGAAACCTCATCTAACCATGGATCCAACATCCATACTAAGTATTGATGGGCTTAATTTTTAAATTTCTATTATTGGTGTATGGAGGTATATATCTCTTAAGTACACTACATAAGAACTGTAAGTATCCTCTCAGGACTTAACAGACCTCATTGTGTTTATAATGTATGTGTTTATAGTATTTTTACATATTTCATTGTACATTCACATTGTTTATATACTTTCATCCTCAGAACCCTGGGAAATAAGCATTTTCTCCACAGTAAATTGAGATTCAGCAAGACTGAGTGTTTTGCTTGGACAAAAATTTAGGTCTCTTGTCTTCTTGTTAAAACTCTGTCTGGTACTCTACAGAGAGAGAAGTAATCATATAATATTTCATGATAATAGATGTTAAACTACTTTAATATTAATAATTCCTTATATTTGCATAGCATTGGCAGTTTTTAAAGCACTTTTTAATATATTATGTAAAAGAAAAAAAAGGAAACTAGAGATCTTGTATTATTGTACTTACTGCAGTCAACTTTATTAAATGTATACATCCAGTACATAAAGCACCTCTATGTGCTAAGCACTGGACTGGGTGCTAAAGTACAAAAATAGTCTCTGCCCTCAAGGAGGTCAGGCCACGGATGACATTGTTAGCTAACCCAACAGATGTGGACAATGTTTAATATAAGCCAAGTTTCCTAAGGGCACTGCAAAAAGGGTTTTGTTTTTCCGTTAAGGGGGTAAAGATTAACTGGCGCTGTACCCTTTCCTGCCTTGAATGCAGTAATACCTGCACCTACATCAGATAGCTCTTTGAAACAACAAATCAGTACTCTCAATGGAGCAAAGAGGTAGAAAGAGCCTAGGTCTTTAATGATCCTCTTGAGCCTCTGCACCAACCCTAGCCTGTCTGCCTTTGGATTTCTTGTGTCAGGAAAACAAATTCATGCCCTATTTAAGTCAGAATTTCAGTTACTTGTAGTTAGAAATATTCTCTCTTGATTTTTTTTGCTTTTTTGAATCCCCATCACCCAGCTACAATAGTCATCAATATTTTCCTAACCTTATACATTCTTGCACTTTCTCCTCTAGTAATTAGAACTCAATTTAAGGAATTCTGTAATAGCAGTATATAAAAATATTATGGAAGTACAGGGAAGAGAGTGTCTAACCCGGCCTGTGGTGGAAGACAGGTCTATCAGGAGAGGGTTCACTGAGGAGTCTTTAAGGACAAGTAGAAAATGGAAAGAATGAGAATTCTTAGCAAAAGGACTAACGTGTATAAAGGACCTTTAATATGCATGATATGTTCAAAGAATGGAAATAGATTACTGTGGCTAGAACTTAGAGTTTATCAGGGGTGAGTATCAGTAGATGACTCAAAAATTATTTAGTGCCAAATCATGATGGGTAAATACACTATACCAAGAAATTTGAAGCTTATCCTATAGATACCAGGAAGGGAAGAATTGCGATTAGGTTTGGGTTTTAGAAATATAACACTGACAAGTTATATAGCCTGTCATTTTGGAGTGGGGGATGGAGAGGGAAGACAGTAAATTGTGCCAATGGTCTAAGTGATGGAAGGGTGGGGGTTTGGTGATAACTGTAGTGGGCTTGGGCAGTGGGAAATAACTTTAAGAATTGTTTGAGAGGAAGAATCAACATGATTTGATGCTTGGCTAGGATGTGTGTCAGGGAGTCAGAAATCACAAAATGACTTGAGTAGATGTGATGCTATTTTTAAAGAAGTAATATAAGACAGTTTTGGGGTGAGGGCAGGTGATAACATTGGTCTTTTAAGTTTAAAGTGCTGGTAGGACATTCAGGTAGGTGTCCAGTATGCCAAATGGAAATAATGAACTAGACCTCAGGAAAGTCTCACACTAGAGAGTCCCACAACTTGTCTTGCCTGCCAGATATGTCATATGTTTATACTGTTTTATAAATGATCCTTATATTTGTATCATTTGCGGGCATTCTCTCAATTTATACTTGATTATGATCACAAGAAATCTTTAACTCTTTTCTTGATTTAAAACAAATATATGCCAAATGGAAACAGTTTGCAGTGTTAGATCAGATGGATGATTCCATATATCCTAAACCAGCAGGTTTTTCATAAAATGGAGTATTGACAATTGACATTGACTGACAGCAACTACATGATTATCTATAGCACACTTGAGCATAATATGGTTGTCAGTGTTTTATTGGTGGGCTGCCAATTTTTTTATGCTTGGTATTATTCTATTTAGCAAGCTTGCAACAATATCAGTCCCTCTTCTCTTAGAGAATTTTATTTTACAATGTTGTTTATGTGTGAGGTTTCAAAATCAAAGACTAGTGTTTGTGAATTCATGTCTGTCAGTTTCCTTGAATACAACAGCTCAAAAGGATTTCTTAACCTTTCATTCACAAATGTTGCTTCATATCAGTAGGGGTGTTTTAAAATGACAGGCATTATGAGAAAGTGAGAATTACCCATATACCTCTGACATATCATCACTGTTATGTTGAAAATTAACATTTAGCTTTGTAGCCCACTTTTGACTGTCTGCCTACCTGAAAGCAGAGAATTGGCATTTACAGAGCCAAGGACAAGAAGACATATAACCCCATGCAAATAGCTTTTGCTTTCCACAGTGCTCTTATTAGCCTATATCTCTGTTTTCTAATCACCTTTCACCTTTATATAAAATAAGTGCTTTGGGTTGTTAGTATTGTATACAGCCATATAGTTAAGTTTATAAAATAAAAATGATGACAGAGCTCCATTTAGAGATGCTTTAATTTGGGGTGACTGATTTACTTGCACTGCTTATGCATCGGACTTGACACTCTTCTGACTGAATCTACAATTTTCTGGATAATGGTAAATGTTCTCTATAGTTACAGCAAACAACAGGTTTTGTTTCATTAAGTGTAGTTAATAAGGGTGGCTATATCGTCTTGCTCACACTTGTGAGTTTGTGTTGCTGTTTACTCTTCCTCCAGCTTTGTGATACATGTCTCATTAGCTTCCTCTCAGTGTGTTCTTTTCCATTTCTCTGTTGTACTCAAATATTCTTACATCTTCTCTAGTTTATCTGTGAACAATTACTCCTCAGATTCCAGGATCAAAATTTTTTCTCCAAAGAAGCTTATTGAAATCCATCTGGTTTGCCTTCTCACTGACTCTATGTGTATAGATTATATACTGCTTTGTGATTATCTTGCTTAGTTTCATTTTTGTTCAGTTTAACAAGTATCTATCTCCTCATTGCTTATTTACAATGACGTGTGAGTTTGGAGGGATAGGGAAGTAATGAGCTGGACAGGCTTCCCAGAGGAAGTGATCCTAGACCTGACTCTTGAAGAACAAGTAAATTTGCCATGTGTAGAAGGGATGTGAGGGTATAAGTAAATAGAATACTTGAGAATACAGGGGATTGACAAGTAGTTTAGAATGGTTACGGTGTGATGAAGGGAGGTAGGGAATGAAAGGAAATGAAGCTGGAGAGATAGACAGGAGCAGGTCATCAAGGACTTTATACTGAAGAACTTGACTTTATCTTGTTGGTGATACGTCGCCATTAAAGGGCTTGGCGTGTGATAGTGCATATGTGGCATGATTTCCATTTTAGAGCAATCATTTTGGCAGCAGTATGGTAAATGAATTTGAGGTAGACTAAGAGTAATAGAAGTGGGTAGACAGTTAGAATTGATTTGGTCATATTGAGAGATAATGAGGACCTGGATTTGCATACTAATAATAGGAATGGAGTTGAGGAAGTTGACTTGGAAAGTGTCTAGAGTGGAAGTCACTAAGAGTGATCAGTAAAACATGAGATTATTTTCAAGATTCTGGGTTGAGTGTCTAAGTGGGTGTGTTACTACTAACTGTGTTTGGGAATTTAAAAGAAGGAACAGATTTTAGGAAAAGAACAGTTCAGTTTTGAACATGCTGAGGTTTTGCCTGTGGTACATTCAGGTGGAAACATCCAGCAAACAACTGGATATAGTAGTCTGAGGCTCAGTTGAAGGTCAGAATTGAGGGTATTCATTTGAGGGTCCTCCCAGTCCTAGTGGGAACAGAGAGAATGTGGGTAGCATATGAAGTGGGCAAAAAACTGAACTCTAAGGGATAAAGAAATAAGAGGAGCCCAAGAAGGGAACTGCAATGGTGAAAGCTCTGTGTCTTTGCCTAATTCCTCTTGAAGGGAGGATATCTTTATCCGTTTTTGTAATCTCAATAACACTTTGAATAGTATGATATTTTGTAGTAGACACTCAATAAATGTTTGTTTGCCACTTATTTGAGCTGGAAAGCATTTCATGTGCTTTGAGATTTTTATATTTTATCCAATTCCATGACTTAAGAAATATTTTAAATTCATATCATTTCATGAGCACTTACTATGTACTATGCACTGTGTTAAATACATTATACATGTTATTCCATTTTACCCTTAATTCCTGTGAGGGTAAGTTTTATTATTTCCATTTTGTATTTAAAGAACCTCAGTATGAGAAAGGTTAAGTGACTTGATCAACTTTTTCACATATTTTTATTATTCCAGAATTAATTCTCTTAACCACTGAGATGACCTATTATACGTCTAGATCAAAAATAATTTTAAAGTCTACTCTCTGGTTCCCTTGTGAGAATTACTCTGATCCAAAGGCACTGATTTATATTAAATTCTGCATGGTCAGGTTTATTAGATTAGCATGGTGGTTGGACATCTCTATGTTCCTGATAGCAGTGAGACCTTAGTTAATTCTTTTCATCTCTCTGGGCCACTGTTTCTTCATTTTCCTGTTGTAGTTTGTATTAGATGATTGCTAAATTGCTGAAGGTTCTAAAATCCTGTAAGTACCATGGAGTTTGAAGAACTCAAGAACAGAAGTCACTGGCAATAGGGTTTAGAGATCCACAAGGTATGTACTGGGTTTAATGACTCACCTAAAATTATATGCAAATTATTGTATGTGTATGTGCATTTTTCTGGTGATGAGATTTGTAGCTTTCCTCAGACTCGTATAATTGTATACCTCACTACTTACCCTCCCCACCAAAAGGTTAATAACTATAGCTCTAGGAGTATTTTTGCATAATGTAATGAACCACTGTGCTTCATGAACCCTGAATAGTTAAGTCATCTCTAACAAAGGTATTACTAATCTTTGAAAATAAGTTTTTGAACTAAGAAACGAAATTATATTAAAAGAAATTGTAACCTTTTGGCTACTTAAACCTATACTAATTTTTGTTTGTATTAACCAACTAAAACACCTCTTGGTTGTTTGGTTATTATGTCATTTAAAAAGCAGGACCATTTAATACAATAAGTAAAAGTATGACTCTGCCTTATGGTGAATTAAAGAATGCTTAGAATTCTTAGTTTTAAAGTGTAATTCAAATGTTCTTCACTAACACATATTCCCCACTTTGTATCTTCCTGTAGTAAACAGAATATTTGTGGTCCATTCATAAGGAAAGAAAAGGAAACGACATAATGCCTAGAGTTGGAGCCAGTTAAACTGGGTTTGTACATTTTCTTTCCATAATGGAAAATGCTTATTCTAGTCTTGAAATGCTTTTTATGAATCTCTTACCTCATACCAAAAGCCAATCTTATAATTTTGAATCTTGCCATACTACTGTGGAAGAAACAAAGGTGAATAAGACATGCCCCATTCAAAGAATTTGAAAGTCTCTGTGAATATGAAAGACAAGCTAATAAAAAGCTAGATAATATTCTCATAGCTAATAACTAACAAAAACAGAATTGAAATTCTTTCTTTGGAAAGGTTAGATAGGATTTACATCGTGCTTTTTCATTTAAATTTGAATTTCACACAAACTAAAGAAATAGCTGGACAGTTTGGACTGAGCTGCTTTTGCCATTAGTGTCATTTGTAAACATTCTTAATTTGAGTATTAACAGCTAGTCATCTTTACCAAATTTACATCTTAGTAAGCTGTACACATTGTAACCAGTTTGAAAAGGTAATTGTTAAAGCTGTATGATCCTATGATGAAGAGAAATTTTAAATTTGTAAAATAGTGAACAGAAGCATATGGTGGGTGTCACATTTAGGTCCTTTCAACTTTCCTACTGATTTGTGTGATCTCTTAGCCTACTTTCAGGCTCATGAAATGAAAAGGTTGAGTTAGTTCTTCCGTAAGTCTCTTCCAACTATAAAATTTTCCTATCAATAGATTTTTATGTGCCTCATATGTAAATACCAAAGAATTTTTAGAGATGGGAAGTCTTTAGAGGTCACCTAACAGAATTCTCCCATATGGCAGATGACAAAACTGAAACCCTTACATTTGTATAGTACTCTAAACATTTCAAGGGTCTTTCACATGCATTTATCTCAGGAGCTTCACTACAATCTTATAGTTTAAATATTATCATCTTTGTTGTACACATGAGCAAATTGAATTGGTTGAAGGTCACTTAGGTGGGTCTGTGATGGTCAACCCAAAGTTTGCCATGTTTTTTGTTTGTTTGTTTGCTTTATGGTTCTTCAACAGGAAAAAAATGAAAACACTACTTTACAGTGGTTGATGTTTAATTTTTT
>JAQZBX010047105.1:0-20570 GCA_029593785.1 Cabassous unicinctus | reverse complement strand
GCCAGGGCTACATGGTAAATACCAAACAAGGAGTTGGCTTAAACAACAAGAAATTACTGGTTCATGAGTTTAGATGCCAAAGTACCATATCCAGGCATCAGCAAGGCCATGCTTCCTCAGGGAGTTGTAGTATTCTTCTGATGGCAGTTCTCTATCACATGGTGATCTCCTCCTGTGCTTTCTCTGATTTCTGGCTTCTAAATCTTCTGCTTCTTCCGGTTTCTGGTTTTTACTGACTGTAGTCAAATTTGTTCTCTTTTTAAGACCTCTAGTAGTATGGATTAAGACCAACTGTGATTCAGTTTGCCCACACAGTAACTAATAATAATATCTTTCAAAGGTCCTATTTACAAATGGGTTCACACCCACAGGAATGTGGATTAAGATTAAGAACATGTCTTAATAGTTGACAGTAATATTGTAATATTTTTGTAGCAAAGGCAAAGAAGGTAATATATCAATGCTAATGTTAAAAAAAAGAAAATGTGTTTTAGTTTTATGAGATATGAATATGATTTAAGCATTTTTTTCTTCATTTTCATCATTTACAAGGACACCTTGGTCATGTCACTTAACCAATCTGTGCTCATCTGTGTACCTTTCTGAACACTGGAGGAACAATTGAATTTGTTTTTAGGATTAGATGCGATAAATGTGCCTGGACAGAAATTTTTGGAGTGATGCTTCCATAATTTGTTAAGCTGCCTTTTGTCTGTTATTTTTTTGAAGTTGAAATAAAGTTTACTTAAAAAAAAAAAAAGGGACATGTCTTTTTCTGGACTCTGTTTTGTTCCATAGATCTATTTCAAATGGTTTTCATGCCCCGTTTTTAAAAATAATAATATTTTTATTTGTCCTTTAAAATTCTTCTTTTCTAATCACGATTGTACAGTTCTGCAATTGTAAATAAGTGTTTCTATATTTAAAATGTCAGTGCTCAGCTACAATGATTGTCCATTCCTGTTTTTGTTTTTGTTTTTGTCTTTTAGTTGGCTAGTTCTTTAGGGAGAGTGGTTTTTTTTTTCCCTTCAAGAATGGTTCATTAGCATCATATGCTTTGAATTATTTTTTTAATTTGACAATATTTTTAAAATGACTTTAGATATGAGTAACAAACTTGTTTATTCTTAGATTACTACTTTTCTTCCTCAGAATTGTTTTGGCTTGGCATTGTTACCTTTTGTCCTTTAATGTGATGTTCCTTTGGGAAAAAAATTCCCTCCCCTCCCCATCCCTAGCCCCCCCCCCCTTTTTTTTTGCCTACTTGCCTATAGAATTACTTCTTTGAATTTCAGTAGCTTAAAATGGTATATGTTGTATGTGTTTGTTCCCTCCACCAAATTTTCCTGAAACATGTGTACTCTTTTTAAGATGATGATTTAATTCTTTAGAAAGTTTTTCCAGTGTTATATCTTTTATATTCATTTTATTTAGTTTTGTTATTCAGACACGCTAGTTATTCTTATTTCGATCATCTTTGTCTATTTTTCATATCTTTTACTTTCTCTGTAATATATTCAATTCTTTATCTTTTTCTTCTCTATTTAAACTTCCAATCATTTATTCATTTATCTAATAATTTGTTATAGCAGATGAATAAATCATTGGAATAGCATTTTGTACATTTCTCTTTCTAATTTATTTATTATTTTCTAATGATGTGTTTTGCTCTTCTATTTGTTTCTTTAGGACTGTAGTCTCATTTTACTTTTCACTCTTTTGTTTTGTCATATAATCTCTCAACTCTTATTTAATTCATTTTTATGTTGCTGTGTAGCTTGAAACATTTGTGGAAAGTTTTTCTTTTCATCTCAGCTGTGGTGATTTTCATTAGGTAGCTTATCAAATTTTTATATCCTTCTTTATCTCCTACCAGGATTCATGCCATCTTTCTGGAAATTGTATTGCTCTCCATAGAGTGTGGGGACATACAGGGTAGTACATTGGCATTGCCCAATTCATTCTGGAGTTTTGACAGAATACCCTCCAAATGGGTCACTTCGCTAGTTTTTCCAGTTTCTTACTAGTTTGCTTCTCCCTGGACTTGAGGTGTTAATGAAAATAGGTAGCATATTGTGGGTGTACCAGTATAGCAGTGGGGGATCTTGGAGTGCAGAAGCAGCCACTGTTATTCTCAGTCCTGCTTAGGAATCTTCTGTTTCTTCTCAGTCAGCTGGTGGTTCGACATTCCGTTATGTCCTTTCTATGTTTAGTTGATATAGGGCAGGGGTAGGAAACTACAGCCCACAGGCCAAATCTGGCCCACCACCTGTTTTTTGTAAATAAAGTATTATTGGAACACAGCCACACCCATTCATTTACATACTATCTGTGGCTGCTCTCATGCTTCAGTGGTAAAGTTGAGTAGTTGTGAGAGAGACCATATGGCCTGCAAAGCCTAAAATATTTACTTTCTGCCCTTCTATAGGAAAAGTTTGCCAGAACCTGCTGTAGTGTAATTTTATTTTTCTTGCTGGTTTTTGACTGTTTTACTTTCATTTCCGTAGAAGTTAGAAGAGGGAACTGCAGGGATTCTGCATCATTAAACTCTCTTGATGTGGGAATTTCTATAATGCTTATTTAAAAAAAAACATAGTATAATATAAGCACCATATTTCTTTCTCTTAACAATTGAATTTTTTAGAAATTACAGAAAAAAATGTTAGTTAGTTTAGTTCAGTTAATTTGAGATACGAATGTTTTTATCCTACCAGATGGAATACCTTCCGGGTAATCTCTACCAATATTGAAATTATTCACATTATTCTCTTTAATGATGTCTTTTTTTTTTCTTTTTCCCTGAATAAGAGTAAAGCAGCTTCTTAATTACACTAGTTTTTTTGAAGACTATTTAATTTAGTAAACTTTTTCTTTCTCACTTTTTCAAAGGTATAAACGATTTTGCCAGACTTTGGACAGCATTGGAGAAAATGAAGGTGGAATTGATAAATTTTCCAAAGGCTATGAATCGTTTGGCATCCACAGATGTGCTGATGGTGGTTTATACTGCAAAGAATGGGTCCCAGGAGCAGAAGGAGTTTTTCTTACTGGAGACTTCTGTAAGTATTTTGAAAGCAAGGAAGCCATTAGTAATATTTTATTTTCCTATTTAAATAATAGGCTTTTTATATTTCATATATTTTACTCTCTGATGACTAAGGTTTACAAATAAATGTCATACTTTTCAGATAGAACAGGAGAATTTATCAAAGTCCTTAAATTCATATTTTATTGGTGTTTCTGCTATAATGTAATGTATGTGTTCCTGAAAAACTTTATGTTCTGCAAAATCATGTACCAAAAATAACAGTGTTTATGAGAAAATAGTGTTAAGGCATACTACCCCAAATTTAACCAACTCTTTTAGCAAGCTCTGACAAAAGCAATAGCAATTTTAGTAAAAGTATTGGCCCAGTTAATTGTTTACTAGCATTTACACCTGGCTAACTGACACCCTAGTTTTTAGATCATCTATAGACTTAAACCTTTTTTGGAATGCTTGCTGAAATTAGAAATCTAATCCAGAGAGTAATCTTTTTCAGCATAACTTTTTTTTTCTTTTCCTTTTTTCTTTCTTTCTTTCTCTCTTTCTCTCTTCCTTCCCTTTCCCCTTCCCTTTCCCTTTCCCTTATCCTTCCTTTTCCTTTTCCTTTTCCTTTCCTTGGAAATACCTTTTCATCTTTGTCATCTGCACTGCTAACTTCTCTAGACAGTTAATACTGTGGAAAGCATAATGGTTCTAGAAGTCACAGCTTTTAGCTTGCAGTCCAGTGTGTATGTGGGGTTTGGGTCGCGGGGGAGGCTGGTGGATGTATATGTAAATAAATAAAATACAATCTGCTAAATTTTATTGTTTGAATAAATGACTGTAGTAGAGACAAAGAAGAAAGCTTTATTTCAAAAGTAGAATAACTGGAAAAATAAGGCCTTGGCAAATGTTTCCAATACAATTAAATAATGTATCAGGGTGATAATAATACTTTAATATTCTGGAGTTGTACAGTATTTAAAACTTGACTTCCTCAAAAGACAACATGCTGTTTAATTCCATTTATATGGCATTCTGGAACAGGCAAAATTATATGGACAGATAGATTATTGTTTCCAGGGGTTTAGGAGTAGAAGGTGTGGGTTGATTACAAAGAGGCATGAGGGAATTGTTTAGGATCATCAAAATGTTTTATATCCTGAGTTTGGACTGTAAGCATTTGTAAAAATCTACAGAACTGTGCACATAAATGAGTGAATTATCCTGTATATGAGGTATAACTTTAAGAAAACTGACTTCAAAGAAAGTCTGGATTTTGTGTATATTTTCTAAGGCATCACTATCCAACAGAAATACAATGCAAATTGCTTATGTAAGTCAAATTTCTTAGCAGCTACATTAAAAAAGTAAAAAGAAAACAGTGAATGAATTTTAATATTCTGGTAGATTGAATTACGTGTCCCAGCAAAAGGCATGTTTTTAATCTTAATCTGTATTCCTGTGGTTGTAAACCCCTGTAAATAGGACCTTTTGAAGATGTTATTTTTAGTTAGGGTACGGCCCAACTGAATCAGTGTGGGCCTTGATCTCTATTGCTGGAGTCCTTTATAAGCAAAAGTAATTTAGTAGCAGTCAGTCAGAGAAAACCACAGGAAGAAGCTGGAAGTCAGTAGAAATTGAAAGAGCAGACATAAGAAGAGAGAGATTGCCATGTGAAGGCAGACAGAGGTGCAAGCCAAGAAACCCAAGGGCTGTGGAAAGCCAACACAGAGTGCTACAGAGTTTGGGTAGATGCCATGATTTTTGGACTTCTAGCCTTCAAACTGTGAGCCAATAAATTTCTGTTGTTAGGTCAACCAGCTGTGTGGTATTTGTTGAGCAGCCTGGAAAAGTATGATAGATATTAATATATTTTATTTAACTCAATATGTCAAAATTTTATCATTTTAACATGTATTCAGTATAAAATGTATTGAGATGTTTTCATTTTTTAACCGAGTCTTCAAAATGTGATTCATATGTTAAATTTTCATTAAAAGCCTTTATCTCTACTTACATTTAATAAAATATTCAGCTTATATAGTAGATTCACATACCCAGGTTGTTCCAAGCATAATTTAAAGATTTCTGGGAACTGACCTGAGCAGCATTTTTAAAATTTAAAGTTAGTAAATTAATTATAATGAAATAAAACTGAATTTGAAATTCAGTTCTTCAGTTGTATTAACCTCATTTCAGGTGCTCGATACCTACATATGGTTAGTTGTTCCTTTATTGGAAAGAGAAGGTCTAAGCAGTTAAAATAATTCTCTGTGGAATGTCCCCAGTTAGATGATATAAACTATCTATGTTTCCTGAAAGCTACTGAAAATTTCATGCATATTGTTGTGCAAAGCTATGAGATCTGATGATACATAGTAGCTTGACATGGTGATAGTTATGAAATATATTTTGAGGATAGGAGACTTCTCATTTAAATTATCTTTGTCAATAGATTCTTAAACACAAGTATGGATATTTCCCTATCTTCTAAATCACTGCTTTGACCATTAATTTTTGTTGCTAGGCCATTTAGAGAGCAATCTATAATCAAGCACTTTTTGACATTCTCTTCTATTAGTTCTTTTTATTGTCATTTGTAAGATTGAGAGGTATTCAATGATAATGTTAAAGTTAAAATTTTACATAAAGATACCCAGATTACTATAAGAGCTTTAGTTAAAATTTAGTACTTGCATTTGGTCTTTTTCTTCCCCCCTCCCATATTTATGATTAATTCCTGAATAGTTTTCAAACATATAAAAATTTGGAAGAGGAAGTATAAGAATGCTAGATTTAGGAGCCATCCTAAAGCCTTATGACCTCATTCCTGTCACTAAAACTGATTTATTCAAAGTTTGGCCTTGTAAATCTACTTGGTCCCTATGCATGTTGGAAGAATTTCATTTCAGATTTTAAGTAAAGTACTTAATACATACATATCAATATTAAGCAAAGTAACTAAAAAAATTAAAAACTAAAATATACCTGTTCCTATTTTAATGTAAAAATGTCCTCTATATATTTTTTTCAATTTAAGTTGATTTTTAAAATATTACCCTTTGCAAAGGTTTATTGGATAATTTCCATATCCTTCAGGTAGCGCTCAATTATTTCTCAATCAACAAATATTTATTTAGTGTCTAAGGGCATGGAATGAAAGTGTTTTAATCAGTGAGCCTTTATTTTCACTGGAGAGATAGGAAAGACTAAAGTAAATGAAATTGTAATAGGAAATAATTAAAAACAGGCAGAAGGTTGGGAGAATTTACATGTAATATATTTTCTTATCTACATGAAGAGACTTCCTTCTCTGCCCAAAGCTATAGGGCTTCAGGGTATCTTATGTGTGGGACTTTAACTTCTCACTAAAAAACTTTGATTTTATTTAAAAAAAAATGAGAAATGAGAGTAGACCCCGAGTTTTGAGTTAATAATACATTTAAAAGAACATTTCTTTGCAAAAACATATAAATGTGGGTATTACTTAAATATAACTGTGCAGAACATAGGATTTTGATGATGCTGACAACATAGCTGAAAATATACCCTGAAACAACTACTTAACCATGAAGTTTTTTTTAAACATATAGTTAAGGATTCTTATACTTTGGTTTTCCTTCACTTCATTATTTTCTGAGAAGCACTGAGTCAAAAGAAAATTATTTTTCATTGCTAAATTTCTTTTCTCTAACCTTAAAACATGTTAGACAATTTTATTGTAAGTCATCTAATGTATAAATTTGTACTAAACGATAAAGGAAAAGAAAATGTGTATTAATTAGTTTAAAAATCACAGTACTTTTTAATTTGAAAATTCAAATGCATATTCATTAAAATGTTCTAGGTTACATTGGTCATGATTTAAAAATGTTTTTAAACATGGGCTCTCATTTATCAGCTTATAAATTCAAACAGCAATAAATTTAAAAGTCTATAGAATTAATCTCTAACCATAACTGATAATTTTTAAGGATTAGACTCCTTAACTTTGTTGTCTTCTATATATCAGAGAGCTTGACTTCTAAATATATATTTGCAATATCACTTGAAAGAAATATTGCTTATTTACCTATTGGCAGGGATTTAAAAAATAACAGTTTTGCTTATATTTTTTGTCATAGGAATGTTTATGTAATTTAAACTATTAATTCTGCACCAACCTTTCCCTCCAAATGATAATACAAAATAGACCTTCAGAAACCCACAACAAAAATCTTCTTTCTGTTACTGGGTAAATTGATTATTTATATTTTTCTGCAACAGAAAAAATTCATAATTCTATTTTTATCTAAATGATTATCCATTGATTCATGATAATTTTTCAGAAGAAATTTAAATTAAAGAATGTCTAGATTTTAAGTTTGCATTATGGCAAATTATATCTGTAATAAAAATATTTTAGCATGCTGTTTTGATGTCTTTCTCCTTTTCTAATCATTTTAGAAATCAGCAACATTGTACATTTCATTTTCTGAGGGATTACTCACTAATATTGCTGAGAAATATTTTTTATTCTCTTACATTTTTCTTTTCTTATTTTTTTTTTTTTGCCAAATGACCCCAAAATATTTTAGGTAACAGTGCTCAGAGTAGTCAAATATAAATGATCTCTAAAAAAGAAATTGGCATGAATCGGGATGTAAAATATAAAGGATGGGACTTAGAATTTGAAACCATGGTTGACCTCTTTTAACATGGTTCTTCATCTTGCTCAGTGGGGATAAAGGTGATGATCGTTGTCTTACCTGCCTAACTAGGTTGCTCAGAGTGCTAACTAGTTTGTGAATGTATACTTTTTTCAATGATACATATTTTTTAACTGGTAAGATTTTAAAAAAGTCTTCTTCATTGCAAAGGTCTTTTTTTTTTCTCATAAAAATTACTACTGATTAAGCCTTGCAAAAGTTAAGCCTTGCAAAAGGAAAGTAATTTAGTCTCTGTTTTATCTTAACTGAGGTAGCTCTGGCTTTTGCCATCCACATTTTAAAAACTGCTTGGAAAGCAACCCTACTTTAAATATACCTTCATTTAAGAGAAAATGAAACAATCATTTCTTTCCCTTTCAGTCATTTTTTTTTTAAAACTAGCTTTTTAAGCAGCCAGCAGCTGTTGCAGCAACCCAAAAGGACAGTGGATATATAATGCATTCATCAAGATTAGAATATTACCACCTGAAAAAGTATTTCTGTGAAAACTAGAAACTATTTTAAAGGTTTGAGATGAATTTCTAAAGCTTTGAATTATCTTCAATGTCGCAAAGACTCATTCTTTAGAAAATTAAATGCGATATAAAATATACTTGGAGTTTTGAATCTAAATCATGTTTATTGCAGGTTTCTAAATAATTGAGGAGAACTATCTGCTTTCCAGTAGCTGGATGATAATAACGAGAGAGAAAGGCAGTAAACTACGTATGTCAATATAAAATAATTGGGTTCCTATTTGCTATAACTGAAAACATTTCATTTAAAATTACTAAGTCTGGGAGCTAGGCATTTTTCAAATAACCTAAATGTCTGTCATTGATAGATTTAAAGAAAAGGACTAGGAAACCTGATTTTTATGCTTATAGAAAAAAGGAACCACAGATATTTTTGCAGAGTGTAAAAGACATTAAGTAGATTTTGTACCTGTATCTTGGTCTAAATTTGTCTATAATTTTGCTTTTCTTTTTCAGTTAAGCAGTTGCCAAGAAGTTTTCACCATCACCAAAGACTTTACATTTCTTAATTCCTCATGCTCTGAAACAGTACTACCCAAAGTGTTTTCTAGGGACTAATATGGTTCTGTGAACCGTAACTGGTTCACAATGGAATATTGTCAGAAATTGGGAATGTCTAGAAACCTTAATAACAATTTGACAGTGTATTTATTTATTTATTTGTTTTTAGGAGGTCCCGGGGGTTAAACCCAGGATCTCGTACATGGGAAGCAGGCGCTTAACCACTGAGCTACATCCGCTCCCCAATGAGAGTTATGTTTTTCGTTTGTTGCGGTACCAATGATTGAACCCTGGACCTTGTACAGGCGAAGCAGATGATCAACCACTTGACCTATATCTGGGCACAGTAATTTTATTTCTCTTGAATCTTACAATGATAATATAAAAATTGGGACTTGAATTTTGGAAGTCTTTTTCTTTCAGTTTTCTAATAATTCATTTTTGTTATATGTATTCATCTGTCATTTTTGTATAAGTATTCATCTGTAATAAATTGGGAATAAAAAAAGGTAACTGATCCATCACCATAGATAGTTTGAGAAACACTGATAGGAAAATAAGTGATCATTATTAATTGGTTTAGAGGTCCTATGTAGCTGGAAGATGTAGTTCTGATGTAATCTCCTGTCCATTCTTCAACTAATCTGTGATCGTTGTCTTAGTCTGTTTTTGCTGTAGGATGGCATGTTACAATCTCAACCTCTTAAATGGCTTAAAACAACAAAGGTTTTATTTCTTGCTCATTTTTTTTTTACTCTGTCAGATGTAGCTCTGTTCCAAGTAGTAAATTTTTTCCAGATTCTAGGGTGATGGAGCAGCTCCTATATGGGATATGCTTATCCTGTGATCGAGAGAAAGAACAATGAAGGAAACCAACGATGGCTCTAAAAGCTTCAGTTTAGGAATAGCAAATGTGATTCGCACTTACATTTCATTAATCAAATAATATGGTCATTCAATGACACATGGATACCGAATAATCTTATATGGAGAATAGTGACAAATTGGAAAAAAATAATACAAACAACCCCAGTAGCAAATAACACACCTTTATAATGTAAAGAGTAAACCTTTCAAAATTTTTTGGTTAGGTAAGGTAGCATTCTAGACTTAGACTTTTGAGGTTTCTTGGAGTTTCTATTAGCCTCTGGAATGAATGAAACTTCAAGGAGTCTTTTGCAGGTGGGCTACATGGTATAAGGCATTTTCAACTTCCTGGAGGTCCTGTGTGAATGCATTTTTATTATTTGGCTTCTTTCCATTTGCCTTATGGAATGTTGTAATGCTTCTAAAAAGAAAGTTTCTAGAGACCGCTGGGGACTCTTGGACATTGCTTATATTTGCAGATATACGGCAAACTACAAAGCAGAGGTGGAAGGTTTCAGAGCTGTTACCAAGCCAGTATTGATGATGATAAATGACTCTTTGATGTATGTGAACCTAAAATAAATAATCAGCAGATAGGTGTTTTGTAAAAAGGTCTTCGTGCTTCCTCTGGCTTTCTAACCTGATGTCAATGATTTCACCCTTTTATCTATTTTACCTGGTAGAGTGTTCATTTTCAATGGAATTCAGATACAGTGGAGGTTTATTTAACTAACCTCTACTTAATAGACTTACTGGCAGTCTCACTGTAAATGATACTAACTGATTGCCACAGGATACTGAGTACTGATAGTAGACAATTCTGCTTCTACCAGTTACATTATGCATTTATAGTAAGCCAGTTTCCCCTCTGCCCCTCTGTCCTGTTAGTATCAGTTCTTCTCAGAATTATTTTGAGTTAAGTATGGAGAGAACTGAAAAAAAAAAAGATATAAATATAACAGAACTTTTCAGGGGGATTATTTTACATGCACCTTTAAGCTTTCATTCCATTTTAATCTAAAGGAATTTGGAAATTATAAAGGATGTAGTTCATATAAGAAAGACATAGAATTCTAATCAGAGGATTAAAACTCAAAGAAATGGGTTTAGTCTTACATCAGAAGATGAGTGAATATATATATTTAAATTTGTGTTTTAAGTTAAAATGTTTACTGTTTGTTCATATATTTATTTTATTTTATTTTTTATTATTCCCTGCTTTAACCAATATTTTCAATTTATGTACCGACTTCTGGCCCTATTTGTGCTGGATCAGAGCACTTTATTATAATGCCTAATGGAATTATTTTTATAGGTAAGCATCCTTACCTCCTGGGATTGTAGGAGACTGCTGTTGGAAATCTTAATATTATAAGGTAGATTTTGAACTGTGTGACATAAATAATAATTTTCTACTCTCATATTGATTTTTCATAAATACCCTATTGTTAAAAATGCATGCTGTTTGGATAATACATTACTTTTTGTTAGGTTTCAGGTTTTGGAATTTCACTGGTAGTTAATGTCTGCAAAATTTGTTCATGGTTGTTCTTCAGAACTTTTGAAGAACTTTTGTCTTTTGAAATTTGTTAACTTTATTCATTAAATAAATTTTATTCAGCTTACCATTTACTTACATAAAGAACTATCATTATTCCTATTAGTCTCTTATCAAATTAGGTAGTCTGTTAGAGAAGTGTTGTTCTCTTTTATAATAGTTACGTGTTGCCCCAGTTGTGACTGATTATAGCATACATCAACATTTTCTATATCTTGATCACTGACTATTCATTTTAAGTTCAAATTAAATTATTCTAAGCAGCTGTCACTTGTGATCAACTATTAAGGCAACTGCAATTTAATTGTTGGTCTTTTCTTTCTTTTGCCACAGATAACATATCTGAATATCACTTTACATTGTCGAGAGATTTACAGAAATGTAGTATATCTGTCAAGGATGTATAACATTGTGTTTCACATATCCAGACAGTTGTTTCAAGCAGGCCAATTTTGGAATCCACTGATTAGTCTTGAGGCTTTGTCTGGTTTTTTCAAGCTTTGAATCTGTAGCTCTTTCCTCATCTTCAATCCTTTCCCTCTTTCTCCTTTTACTGACTTGTATTCTTTACATTTTCAATCCTTGCCTAACTATTTAAGCTTGACTAGATCTTGGGAAAAAAAGGAAAATTTTATTTCTTTGTAGCTTGTCAGTTCCTCATGGGAAATTGTGATGGTACTAATTTTAACTTTGAAGGCCAGGGACCCATGCTGCATGATGGATTCCTGAAAGAAATGACAGCCATCTTAGTAAATTGGTGACAGAAGTACCTCAAATGTGTTATTTAAAGATTAGGAACCTGAAAATAATACCACATTTTCTCAGGAAGCAAGAACAGCCTTCCAATAGTGATGCCATTGTGCAAGAAGTTACCGCCCAATAATCGTGGAGACATAAATGATTTTTGACCTGAACCTTGAAAGTCCTTTTTTAAAATTTCAGCATTTTTTAAAAAGAGATATAGTTCACATAACATAAAGATCACCTAATTCCAGAACATTTCCATTACCCCAAAAGAAACCCTGTACCTATTAGCAGTTAGTCCCAATAACTGCCCCCTACCACCCTCATCCCCCAGAAACCACTAATATACTGTCTGTCTCTGTGGATTTGCCTATCTGAACATTTTATGTAAATGTAATAATACAATATGTGGCCTTTTGTGTCTATCTTCTTTCACTTAGTATTGTGTTTTTAAGGTTCATCCATGTTGTAGCATATAGCAGTAGTTCAGTCATTTTTATGGCTGGCTAATATTCCATTGCATGGATATACCATGTT
This sequence comes from Cabassous unicinctus, assembly GCA_029593785.1. Taxonomy (NCBI): domain Eukaryota; kingdom Metazoa; phylum Chordata; class Mammalia; order Cingulata; family Chlamyphoridae; genus Cabassous; species Cabassous unicinctus. The sequence continues at coordinate 8,111 of JAQZBX010047105.1, read as the reverse complement.
TTGTTTATACATTCTTCATTTGATGGACATTTGGGCAATTTTCACTTTTGGGTTATTATAAACACTGCTGCTATGAACATCTGTGTACAACTATTGCTTGGACATATGTTTTCAATTCTTTTGGGTTACCTTCTTGGTTATTGATGTTCTTTCCAAATTTACATAGTATGCTGTGCTGGTCATTTGCTTATTTGCTATAAGATCCTTCGTCCCATCCTCCCTGTTCTGTTCTGTATCACCTTTCCCAGGCTCATTTGGCTCTCTACCTGTTGAATTGGTTTTGTAGGAGGTACTAGTGGAACACTGGTGAGTGGGAAGCAGTGAGAAGCCAGGGAATTCCCCTCCAACCTCCCAATATCTAGAGTGAGGCTGTGTCTCCTGCAATGGCTATATCTTCTAGTTCTTATTGCTTTTCTTTCTATGAGCTCAGCTCCTTCTAGAAAAGCTTGCCTTAGTTCTAATTTCTAACTTCTGTTGGATGGCCTGCTTCTCCCTTTGTTGTGTTACCAGATTCCTATTATTGTGATCCCTGAGTTACTTCATTGTCTTCTCTTTGACTTCTCAAGTCTTCTATTACCTTTGTAGCCAATTACCTGTATTAAAGTCCCTCTATTTGAAATTGGTAGAGTGTTTTATCTTCTGCCTCTCTTCCCTGGAATTGTGTATCCCTTCCATGAGGCCTGTTGAGTTACCCAAATCTAGAGGGCACTTTTCATATTGTATTTTAGGTATTCTAAGGCATTCCTGCAGTGATGAAACTTGGTGGAGCTGATATATTTATTTATTTATTTATTTTTTAGAGAGTGGATCTTGAAGAAAGAAAGAAAAACATATATCTCCTAGGAAAGAATCAGATAGGCTCATCGGTTACAGTGGAAAGCAATGAAATAATTACTTCAAATTTCTGGAGTGGCAGGAAATTTAACTGATACTCCCTAGCCAATTTTTCAGTCAAGTGTCTAGGTAGGTTTGAGATATTTTCAGATATGTAAGGAGGCAGAAAGTTTGTCTTCATATCATTCTTCCTTAGTAGGGAATAAACCAAGACAAGGAAGTCATGGGATGCAGAAACCAGTGGCTGAAGGTCGGAAGAAAGTGACGTGGAATGGGAAGGCTGTCAGATTGTGTTTCAGGTTTCGAGAGAATTAGGAAGGGAGCAGGTAGAGAGATGACTCAATCAAGAAGTTCCCTGGAAGAAAAAAGACAGAATAGGGAAAACATTTGGGAGCTTAGAAATTTTAGGATAAGAATAAAGGTTTTCTGTGAAAGAGAAAAGGAGGATTGATTTAAACATGATGCTGTAAAGAGTCTCCTTTAGGTGGCACATATGGGTTAGTGGAGAAGTACATGTAATCTTAGTGCTCTATTTGATTATGCAGTGAACATTGTTTATTGTAACATATATACTGTTCATTAGTTTTAAAACTTTTTAAATTAATCCATAGAGTATCACTAAATACTTAGTGTTTATATTGGTTCTGAAAAAAAAATGAAAGAGTTTGGAGATAAGCAAGGCTATATTATGTGAGTAACCTTGACCATGTAATTAAAATTTACTCATTAAAATGTAACTAAATTATGTCCTTATGGTAATAAATGTATCTGATATATTTGCCTCTTGATGAGGCTGGCAGATATCCCCTGTCCCCCCCTGAGATGGCTCCCTTGTCTGTCTGCTCATTGTGTCTGCTAATTGTCTTTTCATCTTCTTTAGGAGAAACCAGGAACTGAACCCGGGACCTCCCATGTGGGAGGCGGGCACCCAACTGCTTGAGCCACATCCACTCCCCCAGATATTTTTTAATACAGACATTGCTTTATGGATGAAGTATGAAGATATGTTCAAACATGTTTCTCCCAATAAGGGAAATAAGAGACGGGAGTACCATCAGGACCAAAGGTTAATGAACCATGTGCAGATGGACAACTCTGGGCATGTTATAGAAGTGGATTTTTTTTATTCTCGGTTACTTTAACTTGCTGTTTTGTTCTTGATGTCTCAGCTGACCAATGGATGTGATTGACTCTTATGAATGAGGGTGTCATCTTCTGGTGGTAGTTATTTGTAGAGGGTTTCTATTGAGGGGCTTGTCTTGAAAGGTTTTTGGCTACTTTATCAGTCAAAATGCAGGCAGGACACAGATGGCACTCCCAAAGGAAGGTTTCTTGGGTTTCACTGCAAAGAGTTTGATGAAGGGTTCTTTACAGAAGGCTGGTGAGGGTTAAGGAACCTTCAGGGATGGAAGCAGAAGGATGGAAACAGTTGTCCCTTTGACGGTAGAAGTGGGAAGGGTGGGAATGGTGAAAGAGCATGGCTAGAAATGGAGTTGTACAGGAGGATCTATATTAGTCAACCAAAGGGGTGCTGATACAAAGCACGAAATATCGGTTAATTTTTATAAAGGGTATTTATTTGGGGTAGAAACTTACAGTCACAAGGCCCTAAAGAGTCCAACTCAAGGTACCATAAGAGGTACTTTCTCATGCAGAGTCTTTTGCCCGGTGTTGATGCAAGATGGTGGTCAATGTCTGCAAGGGTTCAGTATTCCTCTTCCTCTTAAGGCTCTGTGGTCCCAGCTTCTTCCAATATCAGCTGTAGGCTTGGATATGTCTCATTTTTTTCTGGGCTCAGATGCTCTGCTCTCTCTACAAGGCCACCTGTAAACTATCAGGTGAATGGCTCATCTCTCTTCCCAGGGCCTCTGCCATGTCTAATGGAGCCTTCTCTCTTCTCACGTATTTGCTTCTTTGTGTATTTACTTCCTGGGGCTCCACCTCAAAACTCCATAACTCCTGTGCCGTGTCATTTTCTCTGTGAGTCCTGGACCAACAAGGGGGCAGGGACTCAATGTCCTACTGAAGTGGCCCAATGAAAGCCTTAATCATTATTTAATGAAGTAAAAGTGAAACCTCTGAATCCTATACAATATAATATGCGCAGAGGAACAGACCAGTTTACAAACATAATCCAATATCTATTTTTGGAATTCATAAACAATACCAAACTGCCATAGGACCGAAGTTACAAAATTTGTGACCAGAAAGGAAGGCAGTAATTGCCAAAAGGAAGCAGGGAGGGAAAGGGGTGCTAAGTATTCCAACATTTCTCTTGGGCCAGCATCTCCCAATGGCTAGTCCCAACCTGAAGCTGGAGGTAGGGGCATCCTGGGGTTGCAGTCTATTGAGGTTGGCCTAGAAAACCCTGAACAGGCCTGAGAAACACAGAGGGAGGTCAGGGTGGGTCTTAGCACAGGAAAATGGAAAATAACCAGGATAGCCACTCAGATCTTCTCTATATTAACTAGAGAGCACATAAATCAAAGAGGCATTTCTGACTTCATTTTCTTCTGAGTAACCACTACGTTCTAGAAATAACCACATCACTGTATTATGTATATTTTTGTTAAAAGAGAAGAAAACTTTTTGGGTGGTGACTTTTTCTTTTCTTTTTTTTTTAGACATTTATTTGATCTTCTTAATCCTCAACTAGCTTAATAATTGATATTAGGAAGTGAAAGAGTTTCAGGTTTCCAAAAGGGTCTGGGTTCTTGAGAAATGAAGATGGGTACTCTATTTCTTAACCCAGTAAAAGGAAGCGGATAATTTTGCAGCAATTTAACAGAGGCTACTAAAATATAAAATGATTTATATACAATTATAATATGTCTCAACTCTGGGAAAGTAGTATCGGTTGTTTTCCTTCCCTTTCCCCCATAGTCATAGAATATGATAAATGAAGGTGCTTACTCCATTATCCCCCAAATAATGTTTATATATTCTCCCCCCAAAATAATGTTCAAATTAAGGTATAGTCCACTAAATATACAGAGGTATATATTGATGTGTTTTTCATAAAGGGAGTTTGTTTAAAAAATCTTGTACAGTTTTTGGGTTCCAAAGGGTATGTGAAAGATCTGGAATTTAAATTCAACAGTTTCTCCTACATCCCTTCCTACTTTCCTTCTCTTATTTAACAGTATTTATTGAGCACCTTCTATGTGCCAGACACTAAACTAGGTCTTAGAAACTCAGTGGTGCAAAAGAGGGACAATAACCTTTTTGTCTAGCATGCAAAGTGGATTGGTCTCCTCCTAACTAGCAGTAATTGCCGATGCTCATCTAGTAATAAAGTTAAATTGAAAAATTTTGGTGTTATTCTAAGTATCTGGCCATTTCTATATGACTTTTTAGGTAAAAAATAAATTATAACAGATACTACTTTATAAAGATATTTTAGGAAACAGAATTATATGATGTTTTTCTAAGTACTTTTCTAAAGTTGAAACAACTCTTAAAATATAATTTAGTAATTATTATAAACTATTACATACTCTTTCAGGATACTGTTTTTGATGTTCTTTTTGATTGATCATTTATTTTAGTGATGTTTTGTATGTTTATTTTTAAACTAAATTTATTGAACCTAAACTTTTGTGCTGTATTTCCAGAGAATCTGTAATTGATTTAAATGATACACGAGACGTTTTTTGTCAAACTGAACTGAGCTAGAAAAAATTTCTTAGAATAGCTGTATTTAGATTTTAATGAATCTAGGCAGAAAGGATACTAAAGTGAATTTCTTTTTTAGTCTTTTAAATGAAAAAGTGCATCATTTGTCCTATATATCTTATTCATCATCAGTCATAGCAAAGCATTCATTCCCTTGAGAGAGATAATGGATTCAGAGAGCCGAGAGGAATGGAAGATTGTCATTCAATACAGATGAGTTTTAGTAATATTCTTATCATGAGAAATTGGGTTGCAAAACCTTAAGATTTGGAATTAAGTTGCCATAGATATATTTAATTAAAAGTAGATTGCTTTAACCTTTCTTTAAGTTAGAAATAAGTTTAAAATCTTAAATTAAATTTATAGTTAGTTTGCATTTAACCTGTATTCAGTAATTGCCTTTAATGGGGTTTCTTTATAAAGACACATTTTAATTGAACTGTTATAGTGACCATATAAAGAAAGTTTCTAAAAGAAATTTATAACCTAGCATATTGTATCATATATTGTATGGTTTTCTTTTTGGAGAAAGTAACCAAACTTATCAAACCTAACTAAAAACAAAAGAAAAAGAAGGGGCCTGCCTCCTTAACTCCCCTAACACCTTACTAACCAACTACTTGATAATTATAGATTATTTTCTCTGGTGTCTTAATGTTATTACCTATAGGTTGATTTCTCATTTATAATACTGTCCAAATGTATATTGCCCTTCTAAAATTTAAAGCACATGAAGAATGTAATTAAAAAATAGAAAAGCAAACTTCAAAGAGAATATATATTGTGTGTACATGTTGGCCAGTTTGCAAAGTCTTCTGTTACAGAATCAGCTTTAGGTCAATTAGAGGAAATTAGAGTGCTACAAACTCATTCTGTGGTCCTATCTAATTGTGCCCTCTTAACACAGGCATTAAAACACACAGACACACACAAACACTATGATGAATGCAGGAGGATGTGCAGCCGATTACCATTCCTCACTGTCCTGCCACCCCCATTCCTAGTTCTGTATCCTCTAATTTCAGGCCAGGAGGCTCCCATTTTCTGTGCAAATGCTGAATTTTGAGCTGTGTGGGCCACTGCCGATTTTTCGCCTGAGAAAAGCTAGAGAAGTAGAGATGTGTGACAGGATTGATATCAATTGCTGCTGCTCCATCCTAGGGTCAGGATTTTGGCTTCTGTCAGTCAACTCATCATGGGTCCTTTACTGACAGGGTTACTGAATCCGAAAAGCATCTGGCTTACTTTCTCTTGAGACCTACTTGCTTGGGTATAGATGGGTAGTAATATTTCTTTAAGTGCTTTATCCTACTTGGGATATAAAACTTTTTTCTTTTTTTTTTTAATGGCTAGGTCATGCTGACTAATGCAAAGTTATTTCTGATTAATTGTACATATTAAATAAAAATAAACTGTGGTAAGTTAAGTCTGTTCACTAGAACTTTCATTTCATTTTTAATGGAAAACCTTCTATAGAAAACGGTCCATATTTGTTCTCCTTTTTCTTCCTCTCCACAGGGCAAGGTACTTAAACTGAAATCTATAAATATGCCATCATTAGCCAGAAGAATCACAACATTTTAGAATTGTTAATCTTTTCTCAATGAAGATCAAGAGTCATTCACTCTCAGAGGCTTAGTCAAGAAACCATGGTCATGTTAGGCATGCAGAAAACTGAGACTGAATTTGTGTTGTTATAAGTAGATAGATTATCTACATCCAGACTTTATTTTGTTTCACACTTTTATCATCAACCCCTTGCATGAAGAGCCTGCTATGTACAACTCTATGCAGCAAATAAGTTCAAGCGAAATTGGATGTGCAAGAGCTCTTGGAACAGTGCCTGGCGTGTAGTAGATTCACAATAAATGTTTCTTCACTAATTCATTTTTGCCTTTGCCAGGCATTTTCCAACATTCAAATGGATAATAAGAACATCACTATCTCCCCTGTCAAAACATTCTTTTTCTGTGTCATCTTCTAAAGGTGTGAACTCTCCTGCTAGGCTCAATGTAGAAGCGGTGATATTTTCCAAAATTAAAGGAGAACCAAAGTTTTTCTATGAAATGAATTGTCTGTACCTGGTAAAGCCTACTCTTAAATTTTTCTAGGCTAAAATATTTCTTTTTATATTCTTTGATTTGGAATTTGGGTTAAACCCCTCACCACATGTTTCAGTATATTTATTCATAAGGCTTAAGGAGAATAATAGTAGAGAGTTGAAGATATAACCATGAAAAGCCCGTGTTTGGAGGTGTGGGATAAAGAATAAGAGGTGATGAAGGCATGAGAGAAGAAACAGCATTAGGAAAATGAGTAGAGTGTCCTATTATAATACAGAAAGGGGAGAGAGTTGTTCAAGGAAATTGATATATATATATATATGATACTATTATTATTATCTAATAGTATCTAACATATACTGTTTCTATGCAATAAATGCTTGATATAGGCTGTTTCATTTAATCTTACCAATAGCTCAGTAATGTATATATTATAATTTTTCTCATTTTCCAGATGAACAAGTTGAGACTTAAACTTTGGAAGTCCCACCTGCTGATAGGTAGAGCTAGGATTGCATTCAAAGAATTTTGACTCTGTGCTGTTATCACTATGCCGGTAAATGGAATAGGACCATGAGCACTAAGAAAGTGAGTTTCATTTGCAAATTCTCTTTGCAGTGCTTTGCCTTCCCTTTATGGAGGAAGCATTCCTTAATAGAGAGTTGTTTTGCATATTTTATATATATGGAAATTCAAGTTCAAAAGTTGTATAACCTGCCACAAAGTCACAGTAGTTAGTAAATAGTAATCAGAAATTTAAACTACAAGTATTCCACATATACTCCATTGTATTGAGGCTCTACTACAATGATATCCCAATTTCATACCCTTGAATTACATTTAACTATAATCACATCTAAAGCACAGATTTATTCTCTAGCAGATGACTTATACTTTCTGCCTAGTTTTATAGACTTCTGTATGTTTGCATGTGTATAATAAAATGTACGTAATATGTATGATAAAATGTATATATAAATAATCTGTTTTACATTCTTACCTTTGAGTTATGGGACAGGAAACTTCAAAGAAGTGACTTACTTGAAAGCAAATTCATATATATTTAATTTCTCTTCTTTCTTGATTTCATAGTATTTGAAGATACCCACCTCATATCATTATTATTTTTATCATCATTATCATTTTTAACTTTGCTTACCAGTTTTTAAAATATTTATAAGTATATTTGCATACAAATATAAAGGTAACACATTTATATTTGTATATGTATTTGTATTTAAAATAAGCACTTGGCATATTAATTGTTGGCTATAGAAAATACTATTCTTCCTCAATGACTCTTGTCTCAAGAGTTCTAGATAAATATTTTACTCATACATTCAGTTGTTTATTTAGTTTTCACAGTTTACAAATGGCTAAATAAATCATATGAAAATACACTTGAACTTTTGGAGTATTCAATCTGGAAAATTCATTTAATTTCAAAATCACATAGTCCCGCAGTCTTATTTTTTAATTATAATAGTAACACTTGAAACATTCTTCAGGAAATTTCAAATAACTGAATTGCAAAAGCAT
>JAQZBX010047104.1:0-20572 GCA_029593785.1 Cabassous unicinctus | reverse complement strand
TTTTTTTTACAAATAAATACTTCTCCTTTCCCCCACCTTCCATCTTTTTCTTCCCCAGTGACCTCAAATCTGCTTTTTATCATGGCTGATTTGTTATTTCTAGTCATCACTTATAAGTGATATCATATGATTTTTGTCCTTATGTGCCTTGTTTGTTTCACTGAGCAAAATGTTTTCAAGGTTCTTCCATATTGCGGCATGTCTCATGATTTCATTTCTATGGCCAAATAAGATTCCATAGTGTGTGTGTACCACAGTCCTTAGCTGATGGACATTTGGGTTGTTTCCAGCTTTTGGCTATTGTGAATAATACTGCTATCAGCGTTGTTGTACAAGAAGATGTTTGCAACCCTGTTTTCATTCTCTTTGGATATGTATCTGGAAGTGGTATTGCTGTGTCATATGGTAATTCTATATTTAACTTTCCGAGAAACTGCCAAACAGTCTTCCACAACAGCTGCACCATTTTACATTCCCACCAGCATTCTCCAACACTTTAAATTTTCTGTTTTTTAAATAGTAGCCTCTCTAGTTGTTGTGAAATTGTATCTTCTTGTGGTTTTGATTTGCCTTCCCTAATGGTTAGTGATGTTGAACATCTTTTCATGCATTTATTGGCCATGTATATATTGTCTTTGGAGAAATGTCTATTCAAGTCCCTTTGCCCATTTTTAATTGAGTTGTTTGCCTTCTTTTTTGTTGAGTTGTAGGAGTTCTTTATATATTTTGTATATTAAATCCTTACCCAATATATGGTTTCATACTATTTTCTCCCATTCTGTAGGTTGTCTTTTCACCTTCTGGATAATTTCCTTCCATGCATGAAAGTTTTAACATTTTGATGAAATCAAATTTATCTGTTGTTTCTTTTGTTGCTTGTGCTTTTGGTATAATATCTAAGAATCCATTGTCAAATCCCAGGTCATGAGGATTTGCCCTTATGTTATTTTCTAAGAGTTTTATAGTTTTAGCTCTTATATTTAGGTCCTTGATCCATTTTAACTGATTTTTTTGTTTATGGTGTGAGGTAGGGGTCTAACTTCATTCTTCGGCACATGGATATCCAGTTTTTCCAACATCATTTGTTAAAGGAACTGTTCTTTGCTCACGTTGTGCATTTTGCACCCTTGTCAGAAATTAATACAGATGTATGGGCCTATTTCTGGACTTTCAATTCTGTTCCAGTGATGTATTTGTCTATCTTTGTGCCATTACCACACTGTTTTGATTGCTGTCACTTTGTAATGTAACTTGAAATCAGGCAGTGTGTGTCCTCCCACCCTGTTCTTTTTCAAGATTATTTGGCTATTTGTACCCCTTGGAGTTCTATATGAATTTGAGCATCAGTTTTTCTGCAAAAAAAGGCTGCTGAAATTTTAATAGGAATTGCATTGAATTTGTATGTTGCTTTGGGTAATGTTGACATATTAACAATGAGAACTCTTTCAATCCATGAACATGGGCTACCTTGCCATTTATTAAGATTTCTTTAATTTCTTTCAGCAATGTTTTGTAGTTCTCAGCATACAAGTCTGTTGTATCCTTAGTTAAATTTATTTCCAGATATTTTATTCCTTTACATGTTATTGTTAATGGAATTGCTTTCTTAATTTCTGCTTTATGTTGTTCATTGCCAATGTACAGGGACACACTCACAGTTGTTTTTTGCATGTTGATCTTGTACCTTGCTACTTTGCTGAATTCATTTATTTGCGCTAATAGTTTTTGTGTGTGTGTGTATGGATTCCTTTGGATTTTCTATATATAAGATCGTATGGTCTGCAAATGGAGATACTTTTACTTCCTCTTTTCCAGTTTGGATCCTTTTTGTTTCTTTTTCTTGCCTAATTGCTCTAGCAAGAACTTTTAGTACAATATTTAAGAGCTATGGTGAAAGCAGGCATACTTGTCTCATTCCTGATCTTAAGGGGAAAGCTTTAAGTCTTTCATCATTAAGTATGATGTGAGCTATGGGTTTTTCATAAATGACCTTTATCATGTTGAGAAAGATCCCTTCCATTCCTTCTTTTCTAAGTGTTTTTATTAAGAAAGGGTGATCCAGCACAATTTTTAGACCAGTGCTATTCAAACTGTTGTTCCCTGATTGGTGCCAGTCCTTGAATGTTACTGGTCTGTAACAAGTCCAGAAATTGACAGTAAATATTCAGAAAACTTTATAGCAATTAAGCATATTTTTCTGTTTGTTGAATATAATGTTTAAAATGTGGGCTTACATAAGCTTATGGAGTTAAACTAGAGTATAGGTGAGTAGGACACAGAATGTGGGTTGAGAAGGGGGAGCTGATACTGAAGGTATGTAGAATGTTTAATAAGGTCGATTGTAAATATGTGGAAGTAGATAGAGTTGGTGGGTAGCACATTATAATGAGTATAACTAAAACTGCTGATTTATAAATGTGACTGGCTAAAAGGGGTAGTCTAGGAAGGTTAATGTTAATTGAAAGACAGCTGGAGGATAATCTAGGGGCTGTATAACAGCGATTTTGGTGGTAGATGAGAATTGTGGTTAATAATACAAGAATGTTCCTCTATTACAAGGTGTTAAGGATATGGTGATAGGAAAAATACAACTAATGTACTTATAGACTATAGTTAACAGTAGTAGTGTAATATTTTTGTGATGAAGGCAAAGAAGGTACTATATTAATGCTAAAGATAAAAATATGAGATTTACTTTTATGAGATATGAATATGATCAAACATTTTTTTCTCTTCATTTTCTTCATTAACAAGGAGACCTTGATCTCATCATTTAGCCAATCTGTGCTCATTTATTTATCTTTCTGAACACTGGAGAAACAATTGAATTTGTTTTTAGCATTTTATAAGATACATGTGTCTGGACAGAATTTTTTTAAGTAATGCGTCCATAATTTGTGAAGCTGCCATTTGTCTGTTATTTCATTTTTTGAAGTTGAAATAAAATTTACTAATTAATAAAAAGGTGGTCTTATATTTTGTATGGCCTTCTTATAACGATTTATTTTTAATAGCATTTTGCAAAATTATTCTGCAATGGACTAAAAATAAAAACCAGCGGATCCCAGCATCATGGATAGTTTGGGAAGCACTACTTTAGGTTGGCATCTTAGGGTCCATGAGGTGGATTGCCGTGAGAATCAAGAGGCAATTATATATTTGAATTATCACATTTTTATCCTGGATGCAGTCATTAAGCTGATACACTCCCGGGAATACCCTGCCTTTTCTGCCCCTCCAGAATGTTTGAGAAAAATGTAGATCAGGGGAATGCACAGAAGAGTGTGTTTCTCAAAACCATTATTTCATATCCCAAAGGGTTTGGCTTGTGTCCCGACTAATCTGCAGTCCAGAGGTTTACTGGATGTTTAATCTGGAGGATGGTCTCATTGCCGTCGGCTTCCAACGCTCTTGTTTTCTTTACCTCCCACATCGAATGTTTTTGAGCAAGGGTAGACATGACCAAATGATAGTTTCAGAAAAACTTAGTCTTGTGTACCTGTGAAAGATGGATTAGACTAGGGAAAGCAAAGGAGGCCCCTGGGACAGCTGCTTTGATTTCATGAAATGGGCCACTTGCATCACCTGGGTTTCGGGGCTCTCAGCATGAGAACCCCAATGCTGTAAGCATCCAATCAGGGGCTGAGAATACTGTAGGAGTATCCACTGGGCTCCTGGGCTATAGTCGAAGCAAAGTTCTCCTACCACTTTACTTTACTAGTAGGAACTTGTATCATTGCTATAAAGGCAGTGGCCACCAGAGGCTCTGAGGGGTGGGAGAGCAAAAAATAGTTGTAAAAGGGGGCATTTTCGGGACATTGGAATTGTACTGCGTGACGTTGCAACGACTGATACAGGCCATTATGTTTTGTCATAACTTACAAAATTGTGCAGGACAGAGTGTAAACTATAATGTAAACTATAATCCATAGTTTACTAACTCCAATATGTGTTCATCAATTGTAACAAATGTACCGCACCAATGAAGGATGTTGTTAATGTGGGAAAGTGTGGGAGGGGGAGGGGGGATATATGGGAATACCCTATATTTTTGATGTAACAAGTATGTAATCTAAAGTTTCTTTAAAATAAATAAAAAAAGAACTAAACTCCTATTAAGGAACAAACTATATGCAGGTTTTGAACAGTTGACTTCCATATAATAATAAAAGTATATAAACAGATATCATCACCTAACTGCAGTAAGTCCTGAACCAGAAGAGATACATTAAATGTACTCAAACAGGCAGAGCAGAGGTGACCCTCTTCCCATTCAGATAAGGATACAAGCCCCCTTTCTCAAGGCCATCTGTGCTACTCCATGGCTCTCAGCCAAGCCCTGTTACCAGGCACTGTTCAACCCCCACTAGTGCTCTTTGCCAAGTATTTACTGAGCACCTAGTATGGACAGAGAGAATACAAAGATTAGTGAGACATGTCTCTGCCTTGTAAGCATTTATATCTCAGTCTTGAATTGGCTGCTGCATAGCTCTGGTCAAAGGTGTGTATCAAATAATTGATGTCTGAAGTGGATAACACAAAAGATTTATTCACTGTTTGTTTCTGCAGATTCTCCAAACTATATTCCTATATCTAGTTAGGTTATAGGTATATATATCGTATATTGCCTATATACGATATAACTGTATGGTGTGAGTTTTTAGTAAGTAGTAAAATGAGAACCGTAGAAATATAAAGAACATAAGTTCAATTTTTTAAATGAAACTTGTGTTAAAGACTTTGACTAAAATATCTAGTGTCTTTATACAAGGGTTTGTAAAATAAATTCCTCACATAATTCAAGTTCTAGTGAAAAATTTCCCTTTTCTGTGTGTGTGTGTGTATATTAGAAGATAGGATTGGTACAAATTGTAGAATTTTCTTTCTTGTTTTGGTTGCCAGGAAGCTCAGGGTTAGGTTTCTGGTAGAGGTATTTATCTTTCTTACTTTATGGCACTTTTTAAAAAGCCACCTCAAATCCTTGAATAAAACCTAAGAAGAATATAATAAACAAATATACAATTTCTATTTTAATTTCTATTCATTACTGTTATTGGGCAATTTTTTTCATTGCAGAAAAAACAGAAGGATTAGTTCTCCAGTGCAGCTCTCTTTAAAGACTCCTTCCTAACTGTGGTGGTTGAGATTCTACGGGCCTTGATTATTTTCAGTAGAAGAAGAGATCTCTTCTGGGCTCAGTGCTGATTGGAACAGTGGTGGCCTTTTCCATATAGGCTGATTTCTGTATATCCTAAAAAGAAAAGGACAGATAGCTCCTGGGCTCAGCCAGCAGCTCTGGGACTCAGCCAGCCTCAGTTAGCTGACTTATAGCTTTGTTGTATAACTGTTTCAAGGCCTGAATCTGTGTGTTAAACTGTTAGGTAAGTCTTTCTTGATTAAAGAAAATGATTTTTTTTGCTTTAATTATGTCCATTCATTTATCCAGTGTGTCCCTAGTATGTACCAAATATCTCTTGGTAGTGGAAATGAAGTTTTTGAAATGACCTGGTTTTAGCCTTGATGAGCCAGCAGTCTGGGTTACACACACGAACACAATGATCCTTTTCAATCATGAGGATGAAATCCTAGGAAAACACCCAAACCAAACCAAAACATAACAAAAAGCTTTCTTCCTCATGGTGGAATTCATGGTTGAAAACATATGACCTTATGGAAAATATAGGGTTGGGCATCAAAGTAGGGAGAGTCTATGAAAGCACTGGTGAGTTACATCCAAAGCATTTTAAAAAAATAGCACACCAAAATAAACAGAATATTTTTAAGAAAAATTCCCCAAAGCTTGTAAATGACACATGTCCTTTCAATGTCATATAGGGACATTGTCTAACAAGTCCACTTAAGGGTAATTAACTATCTTGGGGAATGAACCTTTGCTTGACTTAGTTATTTACTATTAAGGGCTCAAACTCTGTAAAGTTATATGTTAACTTGTAGCTCTTGTATGGGAGAGATGCAAATAATTTCTGTCCAGTAGAACAGATAGTCCCAAAGTTTATGTTTTTTATTGCCCTGTAGAACATCAATCAGTTTTTATATCTAACCTAGTGTTTTAGTTCGCTAAAAGCTGCTGGGAGCAATATACCAGAAATGGGTTGGCTTTTACAATGGGGATTTATTAATGTATAATCTTACAGTTTTGAGGCCATGAAAGTGTCCAAATGAAAGCATCACAGGAGATGCTTTCTCCCCAGCTGCTGTGGGTGACCAGGCACATGGCGGCATCCGCTTGGCTCTCCCCTCTCCGCCAGGCCTCTTTGTTTTCAGCTTCTGGCTAAAGGGGCTTCCTCTCAGCTTCTGTGTTCCGTTGACTTCAGCCTCTGGCTCCTGGGTCCTTCTCTCTCAGCTTCTGGGTTCCTCTCTGTCTCTGCAGCTTTTTTCTGTATCTGTGACTTTTTATTCCTCTGTTTATAAAGAACTCCAGTAAGAGGATTAAGACCCACCCTGGGTCACAATCTAATCAAAGGCCCTTAACTGAAGTAATTTGCTCAAAATGTCCTACCTACAATAGGTTTATGCACTCAGGAATGGATTAGCTTTAAGAATGGGATTTTCTGGGGTCCACAAAAGCTTCAAACTGCCACACCTAGGAAACTGAGTCTAACATTTTTATTTTCTAATGCCTATAAATAATGATTCCCCTAAATGCTCTGTGAATTAGATTTACTTTCTTACTGCCTCCCTCATTATTGAGTTAATCTTCGATAGATGTTCATTTTATGTTTGTATCAGTCTTGTTTTCAACTATAAAAATTATATTTTGACATTAAATGTAGCATTTTACACATCTATTATTATTAGTGCATAATCAATTTCCATTCACAATCCCTTGCTTGACATAAAACTTTCAGACTCTCCTTGGCAGTTTCAATGAGACACGTAGAAAGTTGTTTTGATTTGCTGCGGATACATCGAAGAGGCCTGCCATCTTGTGTGTGATCTTCCATCTGAAAGTTTGACAATTTTGCCTTTTTATATTTGTAACTTTTGATTCCATCAGATCCCCATCGCGGTCCACAGCACAAGGATGCTTGCTGTGCGACGGTGTTGGGGATTCTTTAGTTAACCCCTCAGCTCACTGCAGCAGAGTAGAATTCCTCTGACTTTCTCCCAATATATCTGCCCACATCAGGGCCCGTAAAGGGACAGCAGGACACTATGGTAGAGCACCTCTCTCTCGCTTGTGCTTGACCTAGCTCTCTCTTCTGTCCTTCCAACCTTAATAGTTAATTAGCTAATTCAGCAAAGTCATGTTCGTGTTCTCAGTCCTGAGAATCTGGGTAGGCCTTAATCCAAAGTGACTGGAGACTCATGATCTGAGGAAATTTGGACACAGCAAGAAGAGTTAGTAGGAGCCAGAAGGAGACAGGGGGAAGCAGAGGCTGAGTTAGAGACGGTTGGGAAGCCACCCCCAGAATGCTACGTACTGCAGAGAAAGCAGGGCCTGGGGACACCTTGACTTTGGACTTCTAGCCTCAAGAACTGTGTGACAAAAATTGCTCTTGCTTAAGCCAACCAGTCTGGTACTCGTTATAGCAGCGCCGGCAAACTGAGGCAGCACCTGAGAGGAACTTTTTGCTAGGGTGTTAGCAGTTGGCATCGGCAGCAGGATCATTTATTGAAGGTCCGCTGTGGTGGGCACACGTGCATTAGCTCAGACAGACAAGAGTCCTGTGAGAGCTGAAACCGAGCCCTACGCACTCACAGCTTCATAGGATTAAAAGCTAAGATGGCACTAACATGACTTTACTATTGCAGAAAGATGAGATACAAATAAATTTTATTGTTTGTTTCAGGAACTTCTGAAAATCCTTTCCCCCCACTAAACAATAAACCAGTCAACTAATTCTCATCAGGGTAATAACTGCCCTTTCTCAGAACAATAAATTATTCAACCAGATTATCACATGGCTGTGTATTTTCAAAGCTCACTTCAAAACCCTTGCCCACTGAGTCCAACAAATCTAAACTATTCTACCACAAACATTACCCATTTCCATTCAGGACCCCTGCACTGAAAGATATGCTTGAAATGGAGCCCCCTAAACATTAAAATATTCTGTTCTTCTCCCGCAGCCCCCCCATCCCCCAGGAGGTACTACTAAGAGTCTGTCATGGTATTGGACTCCTTTGCTGCAGTAAGTAATAAACTTGGCTTTACTCTGATGGTCTCTTTAGGGACTTGGCAGTCAATGCCTGCCTTCCCGGAAATAACATCTGGTGAGACAGACCGGAAACGCACACGTACGTGATGTGGTTTAAGGGGGTGATAAGTGCCCTGAAGGGAAGGTGGCTAGAGATTGCCAAGCAGCAGGGCCCATTTTAGGTAAGGCACTCAGGATGGCTTCTTTGAGGAACTGGAATTTGAACGGAGGCCTGAGGGAAGTGTGAAGATCTGAGGAAAGAACGCTTTAGCTGAGGGGACCAGGCAGCGTACAGGTCCTGGGGCAGGAAGGCTAGGGGCGGGGCACCGTGAAGTCAAGATCTGAGGAGGATGAGTCTGGAGAGGGAAGAAGGGAGAGTGTCCTGTGGCTGGACTTGGGCTGAATGCCAAGGGGGAGACTTTGGAGGAATTTAAGCAGGGGAGTGACAGGATCGTATTTAAAGTTTTAAGAGGTTTTCTGGCAGCTGGTGGAAACTGGGCTGTGGTGGCACGAGTGGATTCCGGCACGCAGTTGGAGGCTGCTGTCCAAGTCCAAGTGGAAGGTGATGGTGCCTGGACTTGGGGCTGTCGGTGGAAGCACTGGCTGGATTTGGGACAGGCTGTGAAGGCAGCTTCTAGGACTTGCTAATTCATTTGAAGAGCTGTCTTATGGCCTCATCACCCTGTTCAAGTGGTGCCATTTAGTGAGGTGGGAAGACTAGAGGAGGGTGGGCAGTAAAAACTCTAATCTGGGTGTGTTAAGCTTGAGATGCCTTTCAGATACCCAAGAGGAGAGCAAGAGGCACAGGAGGTGATGTAAGGCCAGGTGACATTATATAACACTCCCATGATCTCTCTGGGGATATGATGGCAAAACCCTACACTCAGGCACCACTACCTTCCCTCTTTTTCCTTCCATTCCACAGTTCTCTCCTTTTCTAATTATTCCTAGTAGGAATGACTTGGAATTTACATATGCTGAAGCCAAAATGAACATAGAAAAAAATCGTCATATTCTAGCATTTCACCTAAGGGAAATTCACAGTGGGGAGAAAGATTATTTAATTAGCAATATATTGTGAAAAGGGCTATAGTACAATTTTTTCTAAAAAGTTACAATTTTGGACCCACTAATGGGTTTTGAAATCAGTTTAGTGAGTGGGGAAATCAATTTAGTGGGTCACAAATGGCATTTGAAAAAATGAAATAGAATAGAGAATAAAAGAGTACATCACACAAAATATGAGGATTGTTATGTGAAACTTTTGCTCATACACATAAGTGCGTATGTACTGGGCTGCAGAATCACAATTGCAATTTCAAAGAATTCTGAAAATCACTGCTATAGAAGAGGTGTGTCCTAAGTTTTCAAATGCATAGCAGCAATTTCAAAGACTAATGTAATATTCACAGGGCCATGGCTCAAAACCCATGATGCATTAAGTTTTCTTATCTGTAAAATAAGAATATTTTCTCTCTATGTGTAAGTCTGGATACTCCTGATTTCAGGTGAAAAAGCCCAGCTCAAAATACCTTCAGTTAAAAAAACAAACAGCTTTTTTGGAAAGATACTGGGTAAGTTCTTAGAATCTTAAGAGCTTGAGGAGGGCTGGGCAGCTCTGGGGTCTAGGACTGATCAGGGCACTCAGTTCTGAAGACTCCCTCTCTCTAGCTGGGCTTCGCTTGGCTTCAGTCTCTCCTGTAGTGGACAACTGTCTTCCCGTGTCAAGATTATGGTTCGTGTTAGCCTTGGGTCAATATTCTTCTAGCTCTGAGGTCCAAGAGGCAAGAGGCCTCCTTTGCTACTGCCAATCAGAGTATTCCAAGGGTGAGGAGTGTTCTGGTCCATCTCTGGTCCATGTGACCACTCACCCCGGCTGGAGGATGCAGGTTTAGATTGGCCAGGCTGGGTTTTGGGTACAACCACGCAGGGTGTAAGCATGTATGTATTTTCAGAAGTTGAGGAAAATTAGGATAGGAAGAAAAAAATAAGAGCTACTGAATCTTTTATGTTCCATGGGAATGTTATAAGATGAATACAATATAGTTCATAAGAGGTTCTGGCCTTGCAATTTACCTTGAGAAATAACTCAAATGTCTTCATGGTAAACTAGTCTCTGTGTAACTAATTCTTGGGCTCATGAAAAGAGCAAATACGATGAATTCTACAGGACGTGCCTTATGGGTCACCCCACCTTCTGCCTACATGCAGAATGCCTTACCCTGTTTCTCTGTTTCTCAGTTCTAGCTCAGTCGGGTCTGTGCAGAGTTTTGTGATTTATTAAACAGGCAGGTTAGCTCTCCATAGGAAAGATCCAGAAACGCTCTGTGACCCAAAAGCTCATCAAAAGATCATGAAATGTAAACTCCGATCTTTCTAAGATTTCAAATGCCTTACATTAATAAGCATCATACTCAGGAAGTGATGATATCTGGTAATAGTGAGGAAAAATATTTGCTAATGAAGATCTAACCGAGAGTTGATGAAGCTAAACACCATTCGATTTGGTTAGTTTCTCTAAACGATTGATGGAGGGATATCCTATCCACAGAGAAAGTTTCTTCATGCCAGCCCTTCTTTCCTTACAAGTATCACTTCACTCCATATAAATCATTTAAATATCTTATGCTGCTTCAGAGAGTGTCCTGGCTACCCAAATATTTCCTTGTCAATCTTCTGTAATATGTTCTGTCACACTGGGCCCTCCTGGGAATGAAACAGGTTTCCTTTAAAATTTTATGAGATCAACTCTTCTGTATCCAATGGCTGGCCATGGAATGGGATTATTAATACAGAATAAGTAACAGGCAACTGAATTAGAGGACTGCAATTCTATTGAGAGGCTCTCGATTTTTAAATTAATTTAAAGCTTATGAAAGCTCTAAGACTGACAGCCCAGGAGAGTGGAGTGGGCTCTTCTCCCCTCTGATGAGAAGGTACAGCTGTAGCAGAGATTGCAGTGGAAACTTTTGGCCTGTCGAGGCGATTCCTTTCCTGGTGGTCTTGGTTGGGATGGGTAGTTCTGGCTCTTTCTTCAGAACAAGAGACTTGGCGGGGCTCCGGGGAGAGCTTTGGTAGGGGTTTGGGGTGGTAGGAACCTGGGCTGGAAGGCCAGCTGTCTCTTGCTTGTAGTGGGATTTCAGGAGGCTTGCTGGATGAACGTCAGCACTCCCAGGTAGATTTCAGTATCAGAAAAACAGCAATTATCTTTTGAAAGTAAAAGCATGTCCCATGCAATATTTAGGACACAGTAAACTGAAGAATTATTTGTTGTTTATCTGAAATTCAAACTTAATTGGGTGTCCTGTGTTTTTATTTGCTAAAGCTGACATCTCTAGAGTTAGGGCAGGTAATTTAAACTCTCTTGTCTTAGTTTCCTCATCTCTAACGTGGAATTAATGACACTCATGCTGCAGGGATGCTGAGAGCTTAGATGATGTGATTTGGACATTCAACAGATGCTGTTGACTGCCTCCTATGTGCAGTGAACAAAACAAGTAAGAATCTGTGCTTGTGAAGCTTAAGGCTGTGTGGGGAAGAGAGACAATAAAGAGCAGAAATAAGTGTCAAATGGTGACGTGTGCTATGGAGGAAAAAATAGCAGGGAGAGTGTTGGGACTGGTGGTAGGGAGCTGGGATTTTAACTGTGGTGGTCAGAAAAGTCTTCACGTAGAGAATGAGATTAAAGACCCCAAGGAAGCGAGGAAGTGAGCCAGCCATGCCGGCAGCTGGAGGGAAGTCATCTCTGTGGAGGGAAGCCAGTGTGGCTGGAGAAGGCTCTGGGGGAGGAGAGAAAGATTGTGTGTGTGAAATGCCTGGCACCTCTGGGACTATCTGGATCCATAAGAATGCTAGTTGATAAGCAACACGCCCTCTCCATGGTCTTAAGTCTTCCCCAAGCTAGCTGTGGGCCCTAAGTGTCCTCAGTCACAAAGTGGGGGTGAAAATAGCAGTATGACCCCTTCACAAGACTGTTGACGAGATCATCAGGGGTAAGCCATATGAGAGGTTTGCGAAGCATAAACTGCCAGACACGTGTATTGTTATAGTTTAGAAGTGTGTGGGGCCTGTTAGCTCTTTCCTCCTCAATAGGGAGGAGGCATAATTTCTATAATTGAATGAGCTTTCCTGCCTTTAGCTGGTTAGTCCAGAGCTCTCAGTTGATGAGTCCAAGGTTATGGGTTTTGGTCACTGTGATGGCCAATTAGCTTCGCCCTGTTCCAGCCTGCAAGGTACAGAGTCTGCCCTGCACCCCCAGGGAAGGCAGCTCGGATGATGTTGGTCTATATGTCCTGAGGGAGCGTAGCTGGAAGCTTCAGAGGCAACACTAAGACCACGGAGGCAAGGCTTGCGGTAGACAGGTGCGAGGCTTTGGAGAAGGCCCCAGGGGCTGGTGGTCTCACTAGAATCCAGGGCCAACAGTAATTAGGTGAGGGTAGAGATGGAGCCGAGAGCGATGCCGAGTTCTCGGACAAGGCTTGAAGAAGCAGTTTGGTATGGAAGCTAGTAAGATAGTTTAAGACCAGGAACTCAGGAGCACGAAGAGTGGGCAGGGGGGTGGGGGACCAGAACGTCCACGTCAGATACAGAGCACTGCTTGCTGAAGAAAGATGGGATGGAGTCAATCCTTAAATCAGCTTTTCTTCTATGCGTGTTTGGAGACCACCTCAACGAATCACCCGGAAAGTGTGTTAAAGTGCAGATCGCTGGGCTTCACTGACTCAGCCCAAAGGGGTGGAGTTTGAGGGTCTTCTCAAAGTAAAGCGAGACCCGGGTGATTCTGCTGTAGACCATCTGCAGTCTAATTTGAGACCTGGAGGTAAGTGTGCTCACCGTTGGGGGGAGGCACGAGGGAGTGGAGAGGAGGACTCTTTTCAACACTCCACTCATCCATCCTTGTATTTTGAGCTTTTATGCCAATAACCTCCTTTATATCAACGTGCAGTTCTTTAATTTTTTTCATAGGTTCGTTTTAATTTCTCTAGCTAAATGAAAGATGCCTGATGATGAGGGCCAATGTCTTTACTTCTTTGGGTCCTGGGTAGTACCCAGGTTAGTGCTGGGGCATATGAAATTTCAACAGCGACCTTCTGGCTTCAAGGATTAATTACACAGCCATCCTCCCTCTCTTCCATCTAACCTGTGATCAACATTTTTGCAAATGTGCTGATGGTCTTAGAGAGCCCATAGAAGATGTAGATGCATCTGCATAAAACTTTTCTCATGATTTGTAAAATACCTTACTGCAGTAGTTCTCAACATTAGCCGCATAACAGTGTATTTAAAATCCCGATGCTCGGGGCCCAGCCTAGACAAATCAAGTAAGACTCTTTTGGGGGCCGGGTGGGGTGGAACTCAGGCATTTGTGCTTTTCAGAGCTCCCCAGGTAAGTCAAGGTTGAGAACCACACCTACAGCCGTGCTCCTCAAACTTTAATGTGCACACAAATCACCTAGAGACCTTGTTAAAATTCAGTAGGTCTGAGGTGGGGTTTTAGATTTCGTATTGCAACCAGCTCTCAGGTGATGCTAATGCTGTTGGCCCCAGAACTTTCAATAACAAGGACACTTGTATTTGATAACCACTGATAGGGCATGCCTTACCGATGAAGTGGGGAATTCAGGGGAGGCAGTGTAGCTTAGAAATTAAGGTGTGGGAACTGTGCTTTACCTACTACCTTTGTTCTCTCCTTGTTACCGACCTATAAAGTGGTGTGATTGCATCCTAGTATCCTGGAATTGGTGAGGCGTCCTCACAGACGGGTGTAAAAGGCACTAAACTCCCTTCATTCTAAGTTCTGAGAGCAGCCATCCCCTTGCAGCGCTTGCCAAGACGGGCCCCTTCAGCAGGGCTAGCTCTCACTCCCTACCTTGTAATTAAAGTTTGAGACTGGGAAGTAGGAGAAAAAGAAAAGGGGGCTTTTTTGAGGTGAAAGCAAGAAGAGCGTGTGAGTAATACGAATAATTGTTGTGAACCGTGATGCAGTACTCACGGTGTGCTAGTAACTGTTTAAATCATTTTACATGTATTAGCTCACTTAATCCTCACCACGGTCCCATGAAGTGGGTGCAGCTATTGCCTCCATCTTAAAGATGAAGGCGGCGAAGCACAGAACAGCTGCGTACCTTGTCCAGAGTACAGGTCGGAGCCCAGCCAAGCAGACGGTAACCACGCCAGGCATTTCAAACAGAGGGCATTTAATACAGGGATTGGTTCCTCTGCTGTTGATGGGATGAAAGGACAAAGAGGCACTGCTGAAGTAACCCAGAGATAACTGCAGGAAGCAGCTCTCCCCCAGGGCTGGAAAAAAAAGAGTCTCAGAAGCTGGGAATTTGGAGGAGGAGCCTCTGCACGGCAAGGGATTAAGTCTCCAAAGGGAGGTCTGAGGACTTGGTGCTCAGACCTGAGGGAGGCATGGCTGGGCAGGTGCTCCGAGCTCCAGGGTGTGCAGCCCAAACCTGCACGTGGTACTGTTTGCTTGGTGCCACACAGCTATTCAAATTGGGGGGGGGGGCGGATAGAATGGCGCCACGTGCAGGACTGCTGCCCGCGCCGCTGAGGCTGAGTGCCAGAAGAACTGGGAGGCGGGAGCCATTGCTGGCTTCTGCTGCGGGGGTGCAGCTGATGGGAACTGGAAGCAAGAGCTAAGTCCCCTCTTCCTTCCTCTTGTCTTCTGATTTGCGATTGGAGCCTGGCAAGCGAGTCTAGACAACGTAGTTTGCAGATTACTAGCTCCAGTTTCAGGGCACACCATAGAGAAGGACGGAAGGATGGACATATTGCTGATAGGCAATAAGTACACAGCCAGCACACCCAGCTAGTGAAAGGTAACGCTAGGAAGGAACCCAGAGTCCACACTGAACACCACACTTTGCTGAAGAGGTTGCTTTATCTCCTTCGCTCTGCTGTGGGCTGTTCCTTACCTGACTTTCTTCCAGATGCTGAGGGAGAGAGGGAACTAGCATCTTGTTTCTGGTCTGGGTGTCTGCTGAGCCACTAGGACTGCTCCATCTTCTCAGGGCCGAGTGGGAGATGGTATGGTGGTACTGGCAGGAGGAGAGAAGAGCGAGTTGCCTCCCTTAGTTCCTAGTTCCTTAGTGACACTGAAGATGGA
Source organism: Cabassous unicinctus (assembly GCA_029593785.1). NCBI lineage: Eukaryota > Metazoa > Chordata > Mammalia > Cingulata > Chlamyphoridae > Cabassous > Cabassous unicinctus. The sequence goes on along the minus strand of JAQZBX010047104.1, from coordinate 5,296 downwards.
CCGCCATGCCCATAGGCTCTGGAATTGGAAATATGGAGGAGAGACGAAATTAGGGGCTACCGGCTTTTTGGAAACTTCTGCAGCGTGGAGCAGACAGGCCCACACCTCAGAGGTCACCTGCTGGAAGTCAGAAGAAGACACAGTCGCATTTTTCAAGGAACCCCCAAGGCTGGAAGGCTGGCCGGGAGAGCCCTAGCTTCCTCACTGAGAATCTGGACCGTGAGCTAGATCAGGTGCTCAATCAGGAGACCCCCAGCGAGGGGTGGGCGTGGGGGATAGCGTAAGGGAACAGCGCTTTTGACCAACAACGAAGACAGCCAACCTGCCACAGTGTCACATGGGGAAGTAGCCCTTCTTCTCTCCCTCCTTCCTGTGGTAAAACATGAGAAGAACGAGCACAGGAAGAGGCAGGCGTGGGAAGGAGAGAGCATATTCCACATTTCAGGGGGAAATTCTGAATTGAATACAAGTCCTTCAATAGCCAGAGTTACATCTTAGTAACCTCACTGGGGCTGTTTATAACTGAAAATGACTGAATGTTATGGAATTGGGCTGACGCATCAGTAAGGATATTCGCTAATCTGTAAAAAAAGGGGGGGGGGTTGGTGGTTTGGCAGAGCGTAGTTGGTAAAATTTACTAGAAAATCAAAATAATTTCATGTTTATACCTTGGTAATTTCAAACTCCTCAGTCCAATCAGCTACAGTTTATAACCCTTATAAACCCAGGGTCCCATCTGGCTCAGTCTGGGAGCCATGTCTTATTCAAGAAGCATATTTTGAAAGCCAAAAGTAATTAAAAAAGAAATTCTCTTCTTTATTTGAATTTTGGAAATCTACGATTGGGATTTAAATACACCAATCCACAGCAATCCTTTTCTCTTCCATCCACTTCTCTCGCTTTATGCAGATACTCCAGCGCCTCTCTCACAGAGTCACTTAGAAACCCCTGCATCTCCAGTGTGCTCTGTTCTTCTCATCATCTACCTCTCAGCACTTCGTTATATAAATCATCCTTAGCTATTTTTCTTCTTGCTTCTCTTGTCTTCTTCCCATTTTCTCAATAAGACATTTAAAACAGCCGAAATAACCAGTCTGGGGAAGACGGACTCTCCATTGATGCCTCTGCAGAGATGCTCGGGCGAAGCGAGAGGAAACCGCAGAAGCGGGAGTTCTCTTTGCCAGGCAGGTGCTGGGGTTGGCATGGGGGCAGGGATGTCTACAAATCCTGAAACACTGCTATTTTTGTTTGTCATAAATGGAAAAATCTACTAGTTTTGGGTGCTACACTTCACAACACACTTCATACCTTATCTCTATTGATCGTCAAGATCCTCTGAGAGTGAGGGGTTGTTATGCCCACTCTACAGTAGGAAACTAGACTCAGGTAGGCTATTAATAAATGACCTGAATAATTTAGTAGGACCGAATCTCAGGATTTGAACCCAGGACTCCTGACTTTGTCAAGTGCTTATTCTTTTCTGCCACCTCTTTCTTCAATATCTGCTTAATTGTCTCTATCTGCTGTTTTCTCAGAAGATTATTTTTTCCTCTTATCTCACTCTTATCTGTCTCGTCTACAAACTTTGGACTTACTGGCAATTTCCTTCCTGATTTGAAGCCACGTAGTTCTTAAAGACCAAACCAACAAAGACTAATAAGTTTCATTTTTTTAATGGCAGAAGTTTTTAAGACATTTACAAGAGCCGTCAGCAAGTCCATTGTTCCTCAGAATGGCATGTATATTTGATCCGCCAGATGCGCAAAGTGTGTCTGGGAAGGAAGGAGGCAGACTTTTTAACAAATGCTCAGTAACAAAGACATACAAATGCTGGAGGTGCTGTCCCTTCCCAGAATATTTTGAATGTTTCTTTTGTAACATTTCTCAGAGCGAGTTTACACCACAACGAATGCTACTTTGTAGTCATTGTACATTCAGCTTTACTAATAGAAGCTTGAGCTGAAAGTTGTTCTGGGACATGCAGCAAGTCACTATGTATCACATCCAGCACATTCCTAGGGCGAGGAAACTAGTATTGGGTGGCGGGTTAGTCTATGATAAGCTTTGAGCTTTGGGGATTAAACATCATGCAAATGATACAGTTTATTATCATCCATGGAGAAACTCTCACAATATCGACCAAGTCTACCCCAGGGACAAAATTTTCCACGAGTTTCCGTAAAATGGCACACGGTGAGGATGAAATGCTGTCAGTAGATCAAGGAGATGAGGCGCCTCTCTGTTTGCATTTTGAGGTGCTGAAGCGAGAGCTTGCCTCTACCTTTGTAAACAAAAATGTAGAAAATTGTTTGACTCAGTAGATTGCAAGAAGTAGTTTTATTCAATATTTGTATAATATTCTCCAGTTTTGGTGGAATCACGTTACAGGCACACATTTTAATGGCTCGTTTCAGTGGATGTGATCTATTTTTGGTCAAGTTCTCCAGAAACAGATCTTGATGTGAGAATTCATGGGCAAAAGATTTATTCAGAAAACCAGAAGGTTCAGTGAGGGAGTGAGGAAAGCAGGACAAGGAAGGGGGTGGTCTGAATTACAGCTGTGGTCTGCCGTTCCCCGGGAGATCCGGGACGTGACAGCTCAGAGCGCGTCCTGCCTCGCTCCAGCCAGCCATTAGCTACTGGCTGTCGTGTGCAACGGGGAAAGGGCAGGTGTCATGAACTCCAGAAGCTTCCAGCTTAGCATGTGAGGCAAAGCAGCTCCAGGAGCAGAAGGGTAGTTCTCTGGAAATGGTTGTAATAGTAATTCTACAGTAGCAAAGTAGCTGGGGGATGAACTCCCAGAACCCACCAAGGGGGTCTGAAGGGACCTGGGCTGAGCCCGGATGTGATTGGATTGGTCATGCATCTGATCACATTAGTCATTAAAGCAGGTGGCAAAACAGGTTTGACCATTCTCACCGAAGAGTTATCTCAGTATATATGTCTGAAAGGACAGGCTCGTGTTTTTGGCCGTAGTTGAAAGGCATTGAGGAGGCTGTTGGAGTAGCATTGTTGAGTACTGACTGGGCAATACTGTTCCAGAGGCATCTAAAGGTTCTTAAAGAGGCTATTAAACCTACTTGCAAAGTGAAATAGCATTGCTGTACATTTTTTCTTCCGATCACTACTGTCCCTTGATTATTCAGTACCTTCAGAAAGGCGGGCGGGGGGAGGAAATTCCCATTTCTAGGACTGAATCAGTATGTGCCTTTTTTGAGCCACCTGCCTGTCTGCTTGCAGGTTTAATTTGGTCGCTTGGTTTGTTCCTGGATTGGACCGACAGTGCTTGTTCCCTTCTTTGTTGTGTAACTGAGGAGATTCCCACTAGCCTTTTCTCTCTGAAAAGTAGAAGATAACAGGAACCAGGGGGAATGGAGAGGAGGCTAAGTCTCTGAGGTGACCCTGCACTCTCTACAACCTCCATCAAATCCAGATTTGCACCAGAGAGGTGGTTCCACAAGTCAGGGAAATCCTCAAGTGGCCTGAGGTCCCCTGATGAACTTTTTGTCAGTTTTGTTACGTATAAATCAAATGTTATATCATTTGTGAGATTTGCTTTAAAATTATCCCAAATAGATAGCGTGGTGGATTATGTAAGTGTGCATTAGTCACGCATATAATTGCATTAAGGCATAGTGGGTGGCTGATCTTCTTATATACTTTAAAATGTCTGACCGCTGGCATATAAACATTGCGGTAGTGGTGAGCTTGCCGTTACAGAGAACCTTCTCTGTGCCCTGCGCTGGGTAGAGCCCTTGCATTTGTTGTCTTATCATAATCTTCATGTCCATTCTTTGCAGTGTCTGCCATTAGTATTCCTACGGTAGGGAAGAGGAAGCTGAGGCTTGGAGAGGTTGAGTAATTTGTCCAAGGTCACAGAGCTGGTGTGATTGTGAGGGGGCTGGGACAAGATTGAGTCCAAATCCTTCTGTGTTGAGTCTTGGTTCCTCACCACTGTGCTGTGGAAGAAATAAAGAAACACATGTTACTTGTCTAAAAACTTTAATTCAAAAACAAATGTTTTGTTTCCCCCCCAACCTCTTAAAAAATTGCTGGTGAGCAACTAATGGTAACACACATGCATTTCCTAATTACCCATGTGTTTATCTACATCCAAAGTCCAAAGTATATACCAGCATCCAATAAATGAGTTTATTTGAAAATGAAACAAATATTATACCTCTAGGAAACAGCCAGTGGTAGTGTCTTCTTTCCAAAATCGTTCTGAAGTGTGGGGAAAGACAAAAAGCTAAGTGACACTGAATTCCCCAAATTCCTCTTACCATGGATAACGTAGAGCACAACACACCTTCAATCAGGCATTTCCTTGAAGTCCTCAGTTGTAATCTCCTTGGCTTTCTTGACGTATTGAATTGATTTTTGGCCTGCAGATTACCTTTAGACAAGAATTAAAAATGCCCTCTGCAGCCTTAATAGTGGAAATAGCAGTGTAGTATGACTCTGGAGAAGAGTTCTAATGGGACCTCAGTCCCAAGCTAGCTGGTGTGACCTTTGGAAGGTCACTTCATTTCTCTGAGTCTCAGTTTTCTTCTATTTAAGATGGCCTCGACCAGTGCTTCTTTTCTTTCTTTGGTCTTTGATAAAAGTTTTGGACCCTTGTCTTTGTTTGCCAGGTTGCTATGACAAATTCCGCACAAGAGGTTAGCTTAAAGAACAGGTTATTGGCTCATGGATTTTTGTTTGTTTTTAAGGAGGTACTGGGGATTAAACCTGGGACATGTGAAGCAGGTGCTCAACCACTGAGCTACACCTGCTCCTCTGGCTCATGTCTTTGAGGCTAGAAGACATCCAAAATCAAGATGCCAGCAAAGCTGGCTTTCCCCCAACGTCTGTGGCATTCTGGTGCCAACTTCGGGCAATCCTTGGGGTTCCTTGGCTTGTATCTCTCCGTCACATGGTGATATCCTCCCCTTTCTGAGTCTGTTCTTCTGGTTTCTGCTGACTTCCCGCTTCTCCCTGTAGCCTTCTCTGAGTTCTGGCTTCTGAGTTCTTTTCTTTATAAAGGCATCCAGTAATGTGGATTAAGACTCACCTTCATTCAGTTGGGTCAAACCTTAGCTAAAAATAGCATCTTCAAGAGGCCCTATGGGAAGCGGATGTGGCTCAAGTGATTGGGCTCCTGTCTACCATATAGGAGGTCCAGGGTTCGATTCCTGGGGCCTCTGGGGTGAAGGTGAGCTGGCCCGTGCTGTGAGCTCGCCTAAGCAGAGAGCTGGCCCATGCAGGAGAGCTGGCCCACAGGGAGAGCTGGTGCAGCAAGATGATGCAACAAAAA